>VOQK01028220.1:0-13613 GCA_015052645.1 Benitochromis conjunctus
TGCAAAGGAACCATGGCAACCACCACAGAACACTCACATGAGAAAGATAAGGATCCCTATTGTAACACTGCGTCTGTGTTTATGCAACTGAATGTTTTATATGTGGGGCAGCCGTCTCTTGATAATTAGCCCACACTTCTTCTCCAGTTTTACTGATCATTAGCTTTGATGCCTGTCAGGATTGAGTGAAGAGTATTCTCCCTTTTTTTCCCCCCAAGTTAATTGAAAACTAAAGCACTGATCTTTTATTTTTAATTAAAGAAAGTACAAATGTATTGGCAAAATATGCCAAACACAATATTTACTGATAGTAAGTATGAGTATATTATAAACTTCAGCTAAGTGAAAGGTAATAGGTTAAGGTGCTTTGTGTCGCACTGCCTCATCATCCTGATACATCCGTTCATATCCGACATGGGAAGGCTTGTGTTTTTATCAGAATAAATCAATACTGGGATCAGTATTGATTTATTCTCTGAGTTACAAGATAGACACATCTGCCTGTATTATTTCACTATTTTTACTTTCATTGTGTAATACTGCAGAACAAAGTAATACACTTGGATAAAAACAACATTATGTTGTCATTAAAAAAACAACTGCCATCTAGTATTTTTTTCTGAAATTGACCCATGAAATTGTGTTTTTGTCAGCTGGATTGTATGCTGATGAAATTTTATGGGATTTAAGAGTCCATGCTGAGTGTGACAATAGGAATAGTAACAGAACGTAAAAATAGTAATAGAAAGAATTGTATTTATCATGTGTTTCTCTTTAAAGAAACAGTTATCGGTCTAAAGCATTTCATTCACCACACTATGGGTTGCTGTTGCATCTAACTTGCATAGGGTCTTGTCATAGCTCTATGGCAATTTTAATTCTTCTCATTTCCTTCTAAGTGCTACATCTTTCACAAATGCTACATGTTGTATTTCATTTCAGCTTAGCCCCCGCACCACTCGTATACTGCAGCTCTTTTGTTATTGTCTTGATGCAACCGTGCTCTTTTAATGGATTTTTTCTATGTTGTTGTCAAGCTAGTGAATAACATAGGTGTTACTGACTCAAAAAAAAATCTCACTTTCCAATTTTTCAGCAAAGCCTTGGATATGGCTGCTCAGTGCATGTCAAAGAGCTGTAAAAATGAGTCTGAACTTGTTTGATTCCATCAGTATTTGCGATGACTCACAAGTCGAGCCCTTAGATGAAAAACAATAGGAACAGCTTTTAGTTTTCACTCAAATGAGTCTTTCTAAATCAATGTACATTTACCAAGCCTAAACATGTGGCTATGACAAATTTTGTTGGGGAAAAAAGATGGTGAAAACAAGGACCCTACAGACCTCATTTACTTTTTTAATAGAATCCCTAATCAGAGATAAAAAGAATAATGGAGGCTTCAGGCTGCTTGAGTGTTTGGAGGGCTTAATGAGATAACAGAGGATCTATGCACAAACAACACCAATTTTCAGAGCTGAGGAAAAGGCTGAGATGGAGGGCCGAAGACAAACAAATAAAATGTGGGCAACGGAAATTCATTCTGGGTTTGATTTGTTTGCATAATCAACGATAAACCAGGTTTTAGGATATGTGTTGCCACTCACTGATTTGGAATCCTCAAAAATGCTATGAGTTACATCCACGCCGTACAGAGGACATGTCAAACTGAACCCACTCACTAATAAAATCTTTAAGAAATAAGTAAACAGAAAACTTCAAAGAATAATCAAATACATCTGAGAAGCAAAGCAGCTTTGTTTCATTTTGAGGTAAAATAGCTTATTGTATGAACATTTGCTGTACATAGCTATTTTTAAACCATCCAGACTGTTTTTTGGTTCTTTGATTTTGTGTACTTCATTATGTTCTAGCTTTCTTTGGGGTTATAGGATTGTTCTAAGTTTAGATTCTGTGTGGTTTATGTTAGTTTTAGTCTTCTGGTTTCAGTCTGTGTTTCCATAGTTGCGGTCTCCCCTGTCAGCTGTATCTTCTTGTCAAGTCCACATCTCTGTGTTGTGTTTCCTGTTTTACTTTGGAAGTCTGTGTCTCATGTTAATGTATCTGGTTTTGCTTCCCTTGTCTCGTTAGCCCTGATTTGTCCCAGCTGTGTTTCCCTCCTGTCTCTCATTCCCAGATTGCTCCTCTGTGGATTTAAGCCCTGTGTTTTCCCTGGTCTGTGTTGCGATCTCCCTCATCCCATGCTGTGTCTTCTGTCTGACTGTGTAAGTTTATTTTGTATTCTCAGTTTTGATACCTTTGAGTTCAGCGTTAAAGCTGTTTTGAGTTCAAATTTTGGCCTCCATGAGTCTGCACTTTTGTGTCCACCATTCCTGCCTGTGCACAGCTCATGACACACTGCTACATTTGCAAATTAACACCATGAAAATGACAAACACCTTACCAATACAAATTTTGTAAAAGGAACAAAAACAATATGTGTAAAATAATATTTGTCCTAGCCTTCTATTTTGCACATATCTGCTAATATTTTAAAGATTTTGCTGATGTCTGTGTTACACAGAAAGTCTTGAAATGTCTTAAAATTGAGTTTATTAGAAACATTTTGTAACTGTTGCGATTACTCAGACTCACAGTTTGCACAGTAGCTTTCCATATTACATCTCAGTGGTTGGTTTTACATTCTAAAATGTTGCTCTTTGATTCGGTCTCACAGCAGTGGATGAAAGATCAGAGCTTGTTGCATCACTTGTACAGTTGTATGGTATGCAGTAGAGCAGATAAGACCAATAGTCTGTTACTTTGAATTGATTAGTTTCAGTGACATCTTCCAAATAGTCTAATTGTTGTTAAGATTTATTTTAGTGAACTTCTGTTGATTAACAAAATATTTCTCTGACATAGGATCAGAATTATTGGTAGTAGCAGAAGTGAAGCAGGTGGAAATTTGAATGAGCATCTCTATCTGGCCAGATTGAGGTATAGGGGGTGGGTCACACAAATCAGCATCATGAGGGCAGAATGTCAGAAAAGCAATGAGATTTTAAAGGAAATGGGACAGAGGCTGAGTGCTTTGCAGAAGAGAGGGAAGAAAATAACTGGGCCAGAGTGATAATGACAGAATAAATAATGGCCTGGGATAGTGGAAGTGATATAAAGAATAGCCCACCCAGGAAAGCAAAGAGATGAGTGAATACAACTTTTATTTAAAAGAGGATGCCATCCAAAGCTCACTGAATACTGTTTGGCAAATAAAAGCTCTTCATACATCCAGCAACTAACAAAAGTAGAGGTCCATTCCCTAATATACACAATTTTAAACTACATACTACTTGATAGTAGCAGCAATGATATCCCACATCATAATGAAAGTTTTTTTTCAATCCCAAATGGGCCCCGACTTTCATTGGCACCAGTTCAGAGTACCCGGTTGGGAGTTCCCGGCCTATTGGAGTCAATAAGTGGGGTGCTCGAGGGTGCTCCATCTGGTGACTCTGACGTCTTACTGGGAGGCTTCAATACTAACATGGGCAATGACAGTGAGACCTGGAGGAGACTGATTGGTAGGGAACAGCCTATCTGATCTGATCTGCAAAATCAGTTTGTCATTAAAGAACACCATGAATGTCCGTAAATGCAAGTGCACCAGGTCGCATGTTGAAGAAATCATATGCAAAGAGTGATGTGTGTCTGTAGACACAACTAACTTATCCAACTGCATAAAAATATTACAAACTGTAGTATAACTAATGTATGAAGGCCAAGAAAAGCAGTGACTGATAATGTGAATCGTCCAATCAACCAATCAACTCAGAAGTTCATAAAAAAAAACAAACAATCTTATAGGATGTGTCCATCCAGCTCACAAAGATGTTGTGGCATGTTGGGAGCAGCTAGTGACCTCTGTGTGGGTTCTTTGTTGTAAAGATTCCTCAGCTTGCCACAATATACTGAAACCACCAACACAGTGGTGGCATTACATTTGGCCAAAGATATGTGTCCAATAAACATGGTGAGTAACAAAGGATTCAGGAAAATTGTAAATTTACTGGGAAAAAACTACGTTATCCTCCCACACTGTTATTTTTCTAAAATGACTTTATACATAATATAAGGGGAAACTATAGAAAGATATACACAACAGCCGAGTACTTTGCTGCAGGTTTTATTCACATTCATCATGCTGGTGCAATGAATGGAGTGAAAGACAATATTTAGCTTAGATCTGAATGAATAAACATGATATTTCTCTGCAAAGGTGAATTTATAAAGATTAAATAACAAGCATGTAGGACAATGTAGGTGTAAAGCAGTTCTCTGGTGATTAAACTTTGTCTTTGGTTTTAGTACAGTTTAAAAAATGTTTTTCTTCTAAGAGCTGCACAGATTTATGTGACTAAGGAGAGGAAAGATTTGTAGCAATATGAACAAATCTTACTGGAGCAGGGTTGTTTACATGATGCAATAAAAACATTTTTGTCACTAAAATCAGTCAATAACCCTGACAAATAATTGTGATCGCAATATTAATCAAAATCAATGTTTGCTATATAGAATCTCAAATTTTGGGATTTGGGGTAGCAGTACATTCTGCTTTTAAAAATGCACAATCAAAAATTTTGCATCCTATCAGTAGAAAATAGGTTGTCGTAGTCAGGGGGGCATGTGATTGAGTCTCTTTGTGGGTTAGCCTGGCTAACACACAGATGATGTGCAGCGATGGACTAGCAAGTTTTCTGCTCCAGCTCCTGAGCAACCCTGAATTGGATAAGCGGTTAGAAAATAGATGGATGGATAAATGGATATTATAGACTATCTTTCACCTAAGTGAATCATCCGGACACATGTCCTCTGAGTGTGGCATCTGGCTTCTTCGATTGTTCACACAAGACTGCAGCTGAAACTATTGAACATTTTTGATAGCGATCAGACCTTGACAGAAGAGGCTGGGAGCACTGGATTAAACCAGGGTGTGCTGACCTTATTACAACATAGAGGACAAGACAATTATGGCTCTGCTGATGTCCAGCTCATGAAAACTGACCTGGCTCAGCTAATCAGATAGAGAAATCCCCGACCTTAACCCACAGTAGAATAAAGCTCTACATTAGGATCTGATAGAGACAAGCAATGTTAGAATCTAAAATCCGGCCTAACAGCATCGTGAACAGATTTACATGAAATGTGTCCAGCAGTTTAATAACAAATCTACACTAACAGTCCAACCAGGCATTATTATTATGATTATAACTGACTTTTGACCATCATGTCTGTCAGTGTGCTTCTAGTATTAGAAGCACATTCATCAGTTTGTTTATTCTGAACTGAGCCTCTTAAAAAGATCATTAACAGCATTAACAAGCAATCGTAGCAAATTTCACAAAGCAGTAAAAATGGAAAGCAGACACAAATTTAAGGTTAGTTACAGTATGTGCTGCCCAGAACAGAACCACAAACTATATACTAAACATAAAATCATTAAAATAATAACAATAGTAATAATACAGCTAAAAAGCTGTGTAGGTAAATTCTCTCTTACTTGCTGTGAGGGGCCTCCATCACCAGCTGTGTGCAGCCATAGTCAGTAAACACTTTTACAATACGTTTTAGGAGGCAGGCAGAATAAGGACCTCTTATCACTACGCCTACATTCTTCTTTTCACCTGTTTTGGAGGAGATTAAGAAAAGCCCTGTTACCTACATTATTTTACTGATTCAAAAATAAAGCATAACATTTTTTTCACACACAGATGATGTGATGTAATCCCACAGTTTAGTGAGATACATTTTCAGTCCATATTCAGAACTGTCGAAAATGTGCTTTTGTTTTATTTTATTTTATTATTATTATTATTATTATTTTATTTATTTTTTTATTTTTTATTTTTTTTGTAAGGCAGGGACTGAAATATGATGAAAATATATGAAAATAAAACAGTAAAGCTTCTTCTTCAGCAGCTGTGAGATGAAATGTAAAAAAAAAAAAAAAACATTTTGAACTAACATTAACATTAAATACAATTTAACTTTACGCCTGTTTATTTGGCTTATGGCACCAAATTGATTCAACAAATATAACAGAAGATAGAAGCTCTGTAATGATTTATTTGACACATATTCGTACAAACATAATAAATCAATCATGAACATTAAACTTCTGCAAAGTAATATACTCACAGGAGGATTTCACAGCAGGAAATGAGGACATTTCCTGCTATTTCTGTTGTTGTCCATTACAAAATGAATGTGCATCGGCTATCCTCTGGAGTTTGACATTAGGCCTCCAGGGTGTACTCTCAGATGTTTTCACCTGGCTGCATCGATTCAGCAGAATTATTCAGTTCAACAGCAGAGTGGCAAATGAGGAAACTGCTGCCTCAAAAATAAAAAGGAAAAACAAGGAAAAGAGGGCCATGAAATGACTTTATAGTCACTGATTTTTATAATTAGAAAACTGTCATACCTCCGGTAGATATTGGCAGTTTGAGACATTATTTCCAAGATATACCACAGCGGCTCAGTACAGGAAGCTATATCTTCTCTCTGATTTTGTACAGCCACCCCTGGCTGATTATAGCTCGCTGAAAGAAGAAAAAAGTGAGAACAAGTAGCCTCTATTTATTTATTTATCTATTTGAAAAATATAATCTAGTTATTTTTCAGCAGACTAAAAATTAATAATGGTTTTGTGCATAATGGGACAGAGATAGACTATAGTGCCAGAGGGTTAGTACATTAAATCATTTTTTTGTTGCTTTCATAAATCTTAAGCATAATTGATATGCAAACTCACAGGATCCAAGACTTAAATGGTGAGAAATCTGTGTGTACATGTCCAGGTGTGTGTGTGAGACTCATAAGCTTCCTCTCCAAACCCCTCGGGCCTGACCCTGCATGACCGAGCAGACACGTGTGCCATTCTAATGCAATAGGCACGACAGTTAGCCTGAGATGAAACATTACATGGCTGCCTAATCTTAAGGCACAAACACATAAAACATGGCATTAATCAGAGACCAGTCTGATTGAACACTCACATGTTGGCACTTTCAAAGTAGGCCTATATGTTCAGTAATGATCCTCGCTTTTTGAGAAGAGCTGTCTCTAATGAGGTCTGATTTTTACCAGTATCTTCTGTTACCAAGGTTAGTTAAAGAGACTTTTTCCTCCAGAGAGACACACAGAAGAAGTCTGAATGAAGATCATCATGACCTCACACACAGACAGTTGATGCTTTTAGGGCTCTATCATTGGAAATGTCGTTGTCGATTGATTGATATCTGTTCCTCAGCTTATTATAGGCTTACTTTAATAAGCATAAATATTTTCACATTAACTGGGAGATTAATAGCTGCAAAAGAAAGCACTGATATATAAAAAACCTGCTTTCAGTTGCGCCTTATTTGTAAGTGGTCACCACAACTCTGTATGTTTGATTTGGCAGTTTTATAGCAGATGCTCTTCCTGATGTAACCCCTAAGTCTGGGTTCTCATACTCAAAGGAGCTGGGGGGCCACTGCTGGCACTGCTGTCTCGCTGGAGGGCAACTTTAGTCACAATCGCAGTAAAAATACAAATATATTTATATATTATTATTATTATTACACAAGAAATGATTGTCTTAACTGTGAGAAAAAAGTAACTTAATGGGCTGAATTGCATTATATTGTTTATGTCAATTCACAGGCCAGAAATAGGGGGGTAAGATGGGAGTTTGGCACCTAAGGAATTTTTCTCTTCTCCTGTGATCAAACCACATCTTTTACTAGTTAGTCAAGTGTATAAACCACTACTCAATATGAACTGTAAAAATCTCTGATAATCTGTGATTATAAATCAGTGGTTGTAAGTATTCAGTATTTACATTGGCCTTCTTTAATTTGCACTTCATTTAAATCAAACTGGTAGCAAATCTATGTTTTTGTGGGTATTTTCACACATTATTAATCAATATCATTTGTACAATTAGCTATTTTGGTGAGTTTATTGAATATAATTAGAAACAAATATGTTGGTGAACTTGTTATTTGCAAAGATAGAAAACAACACGGTGACTGATGACTGTGTGATCGAATTACTTGAGTCGGATATTCCTGGGAGGGCAGATTAAAGTGAGATCGCACTCTCAGGCACACATTATTGCTCTGAACGAGGCACTAACACTTTGACCTTTGGGATAGGGCAGATTTCCCACTTGTTGTTTTCTTGTGATTGTAGACACTGGATTTGTTTGCTCATTAACTAAAAAATAAATTTCATAATGAAAAGTGTTGTTGCAGACAAGCAATATCATCAAAACAAAGGTCAGCGAAAACTGTGCAGTTGGTGAGGGCTGACAGTTTATTTTATTCAATTCTTTCCTTCATTCTGCTCTTTGCATCTATTGCAATACATTTATCTTAAATTGTTTTATTTTTTTTTACCTTATTTCTACCCGTTGTATCTGATATGCTTTTTCTTAAGTTGCAAACATTTCGAGGTAAATGATCTCAAAAGTTTTGAAAACAGGCGTCAGTGTGTGTGTCGTCTTTATCTGAATCAGAATGCTTTTATTGTCATTAAACATCAGATGTTCAGCATTTTGAATAAATAACAATGAAAAAATAGCAATAAAAAAGTCTCTGTGCTACAGATAGTAACAAGTACTAATTAATTTATCTCAGCCAGTTTTGAGGCTGTGTGATAGTGATGTCCACACGCCATGCTAAACAAACACGTCAGTATAATCTAATAATAGACCTGGGGTATGTTATGATGTATGATGGGATTCTACTGTGAGGGGGTAAACAACAGATGGCATCAGAACAACAGTACTGAATATGATATTTACAACTACAGATGAGTCACAGGCAAAAGCTTAAAAAAACTATTTCAGTCTAAATATATACTGTACACGATTACAGACAACTCAAACTAACAGCAGGGTTACATACAAACAGAAACAAACCAAAACTTTTTGATTGAATCTTCAGATTCAATTCAGTCATTGTTTACAAGTAAGTAACATTATTTTCAAGTTAATGAATACCTTTCAATGTTGGACCATTTCATGTGGACTACAGGCCTTTTAGGGTAAAACGAGGAATTTCCATGTGTATACTTCACTGTTTTGTGTTGGCTTTTAAATTATTAATTACAAATGAGTTCCAGTTTAATTAAGGATTGATGAATGTGAATAAAATAAGGGATTATTATCACAGAATGCAGTTATTCAATCATTATAAATTGTTTTCTTCTTCAGTGAAACTGGAGGTTGAGACTTGAGAAAGATTCAAAAAGACCTTAATAAAATTGTTCCTGTATGAGTAATCACTGCTGGGATTTATGCATCTGTCGCATTGTTTGGTTGTGATGTCACATTTATCAAGTTGACATCCTAAAACACAGAGCTGTGGCTCAGGAAACTAATGTCATTATATTGTACTCCAAAAAAATTATTGTACAAAGGTTTAAGCAAATAGACTGCACGTCCCTCAAATTTGACCCAAGTGTAGTACAAAGATATACCGACTTTGTTCACTGCTGGAATTCTTTGCACACCCACTGCTCCCACTGTAAGCAGTGACACGTAATTAATCTGTAATCCTGAACAGGAAATGTTTTCTTTTTTTTTCATGGTATAGTTATGGCTTGGCTGTAATTTGTTGGCAGATTCTTTTCTGGTAATTACAAAATCCTCCACCTTAGGAGTAAAGTAGTGCATTTTGAAACAAAGTGTCTAGGAGAGCACTTTTACATACTTTGATTGACTATGCTAAAGTAAGCATTAGATTTCCCTAATAATAAATACTGTAGACTTATTTGCAATTCAGATTTTCACCACTGAATATCATCTACCTGATTTAAAACGTCTAAGAGACTCAGATCCTCTGCTTCTATAATTGTGGCTACGATCTGTTTTAGAGTTCAGCCATATATTTTTATGTTGGTGTAAATGTCCTCTTCGTCAGATGGAAGTCCAAATGGGTTAACATATAATTTATGTCCTTTTGGCTGTTTTCCAGTGTGATTATTGGCAGCTCTTTAAAAGCACTACGCAACTCCCTGATTCGATATTACTGTCCCGTCGTGGGTTCTACATGGAGGGGACACTTTCAGCATGTTAAGGAAATACTGTTTAAACGGTATTGAGTATCAGATAGTTTTTTGTCAGACGACAGAAAGACACTGTGGGCATCCCTTGGGTTTCCCTGTGGGACCAATTGAAGGCAGATGGCTATCTGCATGACTATACTAGTGTCAGTCTTGTGATGCTATCATTCTAGTAGACTCACTGACGAGAGCATTTGCACACGGAAAGATAAAGATACATAAAAATAGGGAGAGTAGACTTAAATGGTGTAGCAGTAGGTTTCTCAAGAAGCATTTTGAGTTCCTGTTGACTCAAAAACAGGATTTATTTAACCATATGCAAAAACAGATAACATAAATTTCAACATTTATTTCAAAGTTGAAAGCTGTCACTGGAGAAACCTGACTGTGGCATTTATACGGGAGACATTCAGATTCAACCATCAAATTCTGATGGCTGACTCTGTGTGCGATAAAGTGCTGGAAATACATCTCTTTGTTTTTTTTCCCCGGTCTCTCCTCTAATGCTGTGCAGTGGGTGGGGTCTGAACAAATGAATGACGGCTCATGCGTTGTGCCTCCGCTCTGATCCATCTGGGACTCGGGCTTCTCACCGGTAACTGCCTGTGCTGCTGCAGAGCTGTCTTTTCCTACCCCTCCCCTCACACACACACACACACACACACACTCATTATCTTTATCTGTACACACACCTCCACTCCCTTTCCCCCTTTTTTTTCCTAGTTTTCTGTATGCATTCTGCATCTTTACTCACTCCCCTCCCTGCTAACGGAGGTGGGCAAGCTTCCCAGTGCTGGTGCATCTAGCAGGTGCAGCCTCTTTCTCTCCTCCCACCCTCGCTCTCTGCCTCTCTCTGTCTGTCTCTCTCGCTCTCTCTCTCTCTTCTCTCGCTCAACCAGTGTGCACTCTGCTCTGTCTGTGGCTGCATTTTTTTCCCCCTTCTCTTTCGTTCTTGGTCTCTCAGTGGCGGCAGCTCAGGGAAGCAGCTGCATGTTTGTCTGCATCCCAATTGCCACAGGTAAAGACAGCTGTATCGTCTGATGTTGCTAACCCCGAGGGGGGTTGGGGAGCCTTTGCTGCCGCGGCTGCAAGTTCTCATCCCGGCGCGGGGCGCACATTTCTAATCATCTCGAAGAACGCATCCCAGAGGGAACGACGAGCAGAGGACCCCAGCAAACAGACCAACAAATCACACGCTGACTGGAAAGAGCACAGGCTTCCAGGGACTGAGGAAAAAACACTTCTCAGAAAGACACAACAGAGAATCAGTGGGATATATTTTCAACGCTGTGGTGTCCTGTTTACGATTTTCCTCTTTCCTCGTGTTTTCTATTCTTTTGCTTTCAATTCTTTTTGTCTTCTCCATGCTCCTCATCCTCTCACAATTTATTCCTCTGTGGTGGAATGCTCCCTGCAAATAGATGAGGAGAGGCTTTCTGTGCGCTTGCTGCAGTATTAACAAACAGCACACTGAGTCAGTGGAGAGCTGAGCGGACAGCTTGGGGAAATCTGATCCACAGCCGGCTGGAGAAGGAGCAGGATCACGCGTCGCAGTTGCAGATTTATCCGCCCTGTGATACTGTGCAACAACACCCCTCATTCTTTTCCCTCCACTATCCATCTCTCTGTCCTCATCTTGAGTGTTTCTTTTTGACTGGATCAAGAAAATTAATTGGATTCTACTTCTTTATTTTTAGCCTTCTTGGAATATTGTACATATAAAGAAAGCAAAGGGGGTTTGGATTTTTTTTTTAAGGTGAAAAAGAGGCGGCTGCTTGAAAAGCAATGGGTGAGAAAGATTAGCCGATTATCATAGAAGAGTGTTGAAAAGACGCATAAGCGATACACGTCTTAGCGAGCACTCTTTTTTTTTTTTAGTTATGAAAGAGACAGATTTTGGGATGTGAAGGACGCTGACTCGGCTAAAGCAGTCGGAGCACACTGCATCAGGAAACATTTTTTTCTTTTTTTCGGTCTTGCCCAGGGTGGGGAGGCAACTAGACCCACCCTGCAAGTTTAGCCCCCGATTCGATATTACTGTCCCGTCGTGGATTCTACATGGAGGGGACACTTTCAGCATGTTAAGGAAAACTGTTGTGGATTCTTTTTCTCTTTTTTTGCTGCAATGGCATCCAAATACTGATGCCATGGATTTCCTACACGTACAGATGTAAATCTGTTTCTGCCCATCCATCTCTCCCTTCCATCTCTCCTTGTCTCTCTTTCTCCCTATTAGAGGCATCACTACTTCCATTTTTCCTCTTGCTAACCCTGCTGTGAAAATTATTGGAATTCACTGTTGCTTCAGCTGGACATTGAGAGTTGGGCAGGACTAAACACGGACTAAACACTTATACATCTATGCCAGCTCTTCAATTTCTCTCTGGGTGTCTCTGAGCGTGAGTGTGTGCTTGAGTGTTTGTGATTGTGTGTATGCATGTACCTCGTGCACCCATTTTCCTCTCTGTCCATCCTTGGAATACATATTTGTGTGTGTGTGTTATTGAGAGTCAGAGTCTGTGGGGTCCATTCCTTCAAATTTCCATTTGTTTTTTTCTTCTGGCCTTGTTGGAAACCTTTCTGCCATGTGCAAACGATGCCTATCACAGAGTTAACCCTCGATGAGCCATAAAGGACGACAGGGAATGATGAGTGAGTGCTCTGGGGCAGCTGCATCTGGGGCAGTAATCCTGGAGGAACCTGAAGGCTCGGGGGCTTCTGCGGGCCGTGGAGAGGGCCAGGCCCAGGAACAGGGTCCCCTTCGCTGTGCAGTTTGGCCTCGCCAGCAGACATGGCTGTGTGTGGTTCCATTACTTATTGGTTTTATTGGCCTTGGATTGAGCCTGATGCTGCTGAAATGGATTGTTGTTGGTACAGTGAGGGATTATGTCCCAACAGATCTAGTGGATGCAAATCGAATAGGACAAGATCCCATCTTCCTCTCCAAGCCAAGTGGGATTCCCAAGAGCCCCGATACTACCACTACTACAACTACTCCTACAATCGATAGCAGGAACCCCACTGCTAGAACTGTTACTGTGGCAAAAGGTAGAACTCGCACTACTGCTACCACCACAACTATAAATGCTAGAGGGGGCGGGGCATCAGGCAGTCAGGTAACTCCTCGGAATCCTGGAAGTCGGAATGGACGTGGACCTTCAGGTTTTACCACGACTACTGCAGCACCGCGTACAACTTTCATAATTGGAGCTGCAACATCTAGCTCCTCACCGCCCAATCCAACGGTTCTTCATGACTCTACACAGATGTGGACGGCAGAACATACTACTACCGAGACGATCTCCACTACACTCACCACGCGTACGCATAGTCACCGCAAAACCCGTAAGTCTTTCATATACTCCTGACTTCAGTGTTTGTGTTTCAAAGGCTCCACTGATCGATTCATCATCATCAAACATGGCGTCTGAACTTTGTTTCCCTTTTTAAAAAAAACTAGATTTTATGGTTTCTTCCTCAACTTTTTTTTTTTTTTTTTTTTTTTTGTTTTTTTTTCTTTTCCTTTTTTTTTTTGTTTTTTTTTTTTTGTTTTTTTTTTTAAA
>VOQK01028221.1:9330-20562 GCA_015052645.1 Benitochromis conjunctus
TTTTTTTATGCAATCTGCATGACACGATGTTTCACAGAGAGATGGACTATGTGATATTTATAGATCTCTTCCTTCTATGGACTCATATTCCCAAGAATAGACAACTGGGAATCACTTAAGACAATCTGATTCTTAAAATAAACAGGGTCATCTCAAGAGTTTCAATTCCTGTGTTTTTCTTATGAGATTCACTTATCCCTAAGGATAATGGCTGTGGCTCTGGAGGTAGAGCTCATCAACCATTAATCTGAATTGTTGATGGTTCGATCCCTGTCTCCTCCAGTCTGCATGCCAAAGTTTTGTTGAGCAGCGTACTGTTGCTCTCCGATGCATTCATCAGCATGTGAATGTTAGACAGAACGCACGTACATGTGGAAAACACTGCTTGTGTGAAGAGGTGAATGAGACATGTTGCAGAAAAAGGGCTGTATAAGACCCAGTCCACTTACCATAATAATGCTTAGAGTTCTTATGTCTGCTTGTGTAACTGTCCCCAGGCTGCCGGTGTTCACAGGAAGGCTCATATGACACAACTTGCGACCCGTTATCGGGTCAGTGCCTCTGCCTTCCAGGTGTGGTGGGTCAGCTGTGTGATCGTTGTGCCTCTGGTCTGAGATTCCCTCAGTGCTCGGGTAAACACTTGAAGTCATCAAACTCATAAAATTAGTCATTTTTATGGACAGAGGAATGTTATTTAGGTCATTATTGCTCAGTGTTGCTGTGGTTATTGTGGAGGCTCAGTACTATTGCCTTTTTCATTTTGTCCTTCCAGCCTCCATCAGTGTGTGTAACACAGCAGGAACTGAAGTGTCTGATCCTCGAACGGTGAGCCACTCTCAGCAAAGTTCAATTTTCCTGTGCATCATGGCCCTATCTGGAATAAGCTTTTATTTTCCTTGCTGATATAAGTGGCCACAGTGTAAATCCAGTGGTGGGTGTGGGTTTGCATTGACTAACAGCCCTACAACTGATAACACGACTGCACGTCATCCTGCGCGGTTTCACAAGGAAGTGTTTTTTTCTGGCGAAAACCAAAGGAAATTATAAAAGGAAAAGAGGCTTCCTTCCATTCTAAAGGGGAAAAAAAACAACACGTAGTATTTATTTAGACATCAATTGAAGCATTACTGAGAGTCACCTTTCAGTTTGGAGCATAATGCATACTTAGAAGAAAGAAAGAAATGCTGCTAAGTTCGAGTGTAAAGAAACATCTCTATAGAAAATGCAGGCACTTGCAGTTGATTTTATCGCTGTGATTTTAAACAAATATAAAGCTTTCAACAGTAGCTACCAGTCTCAACAATTCTTAGACTCCTTATCTGTTGTTTCAGGGCTCTTGCCGCTGCCTAGCAAATGTAGAGGGAACCCTGTGTGACAGGTGTAGACCTCTATACTGGAATCTAGCTGTAGACAATCCCCGTGGCTGTATAGGTAAGTAATAAGGAATCTGAGTTATAAAGGAAAAAAATTCTTACTTGGCTTCCTGTCAGGCAAAAATGTCTTTATTCTGACCATATACTTCTCCAGGCTTTTAAATTGCCAGGAACAATCTGACAAGGTACTGATATGAGTTTTGCCCCATCTTACACGTCAACATACCCCTATCAACAAGGCTGGTTCTGCCTTTGAAGAATAACACATTATACAGGCAAATCCCTGCTGCCTGCTTCCACTGTGAGATTTCCTCCTGAGATTGCATAAAAAAGTATCCAGTGACACATTAAAAACAGAACATCTGAACATCTACTTTTATAACCTCTACAAAAACTATTCCTGCTTTACTCAATTGAAAATATTTAATATAGTGAAAACTAAGGAGAACAGCTCCTTGCTTTGTTCACATATGTCTGTTGTTACTGCTCTGCTCTCTTGCAAGACTGTTATCGCTACCACGCTCCCTCAGTGCTCAAGAAGGAGTGGGGTGGGGTGTTTTTAATATCCCAAGAATGCCTCTGGTTGACTGTGGCTGGACATTGAGGGGAAAGTTTTCTTTTTTCCCCCCCACTTGGCTGAACGCAATCTGCGGCCTGAAAAGCTCCTTCGGACCTTTGATGTGCAAATCTCTGGAGGCTGCAGGGTTTTACAATGTTGTGTTTCACCCATGAATTTTACAAAATCCTGCAATCAGTGTCTATTCACTGTAGAGCCCCCTCCCCCCATTTCCATTTTCATAACCTCACCCATTTTTGTCTCTCATACCAGAGTGTCATTGTGACCTGAAAGGGACTCTAAGTGGTGTTGGTGAGTGTGAACAGGTGAGTGTGTTCATGTGGTCGTGTTAATGTTAGCAGTTTTTAGAATAGCTGCACAATTGCAGCATTAATCACCTCTTGATGGTCTGCTTGCACAGAAAAGTGGACAGTGTCACTGTAAGCCTAATACATGCGGGCATGCGTGTGACTCCTGCAAAGATGGATACTTCCTGCTGCAGAAAAAGAATTATTACGGTTGTCAAGGTGAGAATGTGTTTCTTTGCTGAACTTCCAACATTGTTTCTTGCTTACAAATGCTGTATTATTGAAGGATACACATTAAGAAAGAAAATAGCAACCAAGCACACTTCCTTTTCATTGCTTTTATGCCTTTAAATATTTAGTGAGCAAGCCTCAGTGCAACACTGACTACTGTTAGAAACTATTGTGTTGACTGAAAAACAAGTGATTGATTGCTGTTTTAAGTTTTTAGCTTAACCAGCCAAAGGACTGGTTAGCAACAGCATAATCCACAAGAATTGCTACTCCTGCCACAGTAGTGGGCAGGTTTTAGCTAAACTTACAAACAGTGATGACCTACCGGGTCTTCAGCCAAATTTTCAATTTCATGTTTGTTATTTTATGTGTGTTTTTCCACTTTTACAAGAATCCCTACATGTCCTGCAGTATTGGTCCGATTTGAGTGAAATTAGACTAATTTGCATTGATTTGACTGTCTGCTAATCTCCTTGACGTCTTAGTGGCCTTTAATTCTCATTGATTTGTGCAGTACAATCGAGCAAAGATAGAAGAGCTTGACACTTTCTTTATGTACGTCACATATTACAATAACCTGTGAAATGTGATGGCACATGAAAATAATTGTCAACACTCAGCGAAATCAGTTAAGAAGCAGATAGACCGAGGCAGGAAGGAACTAACTATGTTTAAAGCTCAGGCTGTATATTCTATATGTATATTTTGTATATAAAAGATATTTTGTGTAGGTAGCCAATTCCGTTTTGGACTATTTGGTTTGGTATTACAGCCATATCCATCTTCTTTTTTTTGTGCGTGTGTGGCAGAAGAAACATTTGCATAATGAACAAATTTGACTTGCTTACTTGGAGATAAAGTTGGAGTTGGAGATAACAGAGAAACTTAATAACCATGTTTAAGTCTGAAACTTTACACTGGATGCATTTAAACATTAAATGTCATTGTCCCTTAGTAATTAGAACAACTACTTTATTAGTACATAAGTACTAATACATAGTACTGTAAAGATTGCCTCTGAAATTTAGGGACAGCAAGACATTTCAATCATCAAAGCTTTTTTTTTTATCTTACATTGCTGAAAACAATTCTGAATGTAGTATAATGATCTTTGATGTAAGTTTCTGAAGGTTAAAATGTAAAAATCATCCTTTCTTATGTCGTAATGTGTTAAATATATACGGTAGTATTATAAAAATAAAAGTGCACAGAATATTTTTCATAGTTGAGGTCTGAAAGGTCATGCTTAATGGAGCTTATTAGGAGTGCAGTGACCTAACCCTGGTCCTGTCCTTGTTCTTTCTGCTGAGGCGTCCCTTATTTTCATCTCGGGAGGCCCCGAGGTCTGTCAGGGATCTTCTATCAAAGGAAGATAACAGAGGACCTTGCTTTTCTTATGTAAACCAAAGAATATTACAAAAGTGTAAATTCTCCCTGATGGAGAACAGCCTTCAGAAATGTGTGATAGTGCATCCAGTGAGGGCTTGTGGTCGTCTTTGTCCTTCTTGGTACCAGGATGTAGTAAACGTTACTGCTTTGACACCTACGTCTCTTAAAGAAGTGTTTCTGTGAAAAGCTAGTCTCATGAGGATTTCAAGAACATGCCCAAAATGAAAAATGTCTTTTCAAAAGACAACCAAATGCTGACGTATTTAAATAGCATAAATTATGTGCTCTGTGTAACGGTGGTGATAAATCTTGGCATCTGGCTGAGTGTAAATATTTTGATATTCAGAAGGAGAGTTACATAATATGTGCCTTAAAACAAATCAAAAGTATGTTCAGTGAAGAAACGCTGATTTACAGTGTAATATCACATAAAGTAACATGTTTGATGTAGAATATGATTGCTTTTGCTTTCCCCTCCATAGGTTGCCAATGTGATATAGGTGGTGCCATTGGCATGGCATGCAATGAGATATCAGGACAGTGCCAGTGTCGGAAGAATATCATTGGCCGTAAATGCACCGAGTAAGACATGGCAGATTTTAATGTCATAAAATTGGGATGAAAGTTGTTCTTTTTAACATATTTGCAGCATTTATTCAAACAATTTAATTTTTCTTTTTCTTTTTTTTTTACCAGGCCAGCACCTGGCTACTACTTTCCCACTCTGCACCAGCTGAAGTTTGAGGTGGAGGAAGGTACCTCGCCAAATTCCCGACCAGTACGCTTTGGTTATAGCTCCCAGGAGTTCCCAGACTTCAGCTGGAGAGGTTACGCTGTAATGTCCCCCGCACAGGTTCGTCCATTCAAACTTGTGCGTTAATGTATCGGATGCTTTGATGTCATTGTTATATAAATGACATGAGACTAGTAGAGTGTCTGCCACTTTTGTACCATCACAATTTTCCTTTTCCAGTCTTTTCTGTTACCACTATGATTCTTTTGCTTTTGCCACTGCACAAGTAATCTTCACCTCAGGGCACAGCCTTCTGTAATTTACAGAGGACATCAGCTCTCTTAGCACTAACACTCTCTCTCTTCAGCCAGAGGTGATCTTAATGCTTACTGTTGGCTTTTCTGGACCTTTCCATATTCTAATGCACTACGCCACCCCCCGACATGAGGGCAGAGCACAAGTGCGAGCTTGGATCTTGGTGGTGGATGAAACTGACTATCAGTCTTGCTGTGACTGTAAGTGAAGGGTCTGCTTTGCTCTTCCTGTATACGTTGTTCACCTCGCTTGCTGCCTGTTGATTAACGCTCTCTCTTTGCCTGACTTCTCCATCCGCCTAACATCATTTTTAACTTTTGCTTTTCTTTAACGTTATTCCCTCGTCATCTACTCAAACCCCCCACCCTCGCAGTCAGCTGTTTGTGTCGTTGTCCTCCCTGCAGACTGAAGTCAGAGTAACAGTGCATGTTGAGCCGAAAGACGGGAGGCAGCATTTGTTCCGTGTGGTTCTGCGGTTCAGTAACCCCAGCAGCACCCGTGTGACTGCTAGCATCAAGGCTACCAATAGCAGAGGCACTTCAGGTAAGGCTGCCTCTGGAACTGAATCATCTCCCATATGTCACCATTAAAATGTCAAGTCTAACCCGTCATGCAGTCTAAATCTGGGCGTGGTGTGTCTTGAAATGGAACATGTGTGTTTGTCAGTGTGTGACATTAAACCCATCTGTGCTCGGTGCTCTGCAGGGTCAGAACAGAGTAAAGAAGTAATATTTCCCGTTAGTCCTTCCCCATCCTTCCTCACTGTGCCCGGAGACGGCTTTGCTGAGCCCTTTGAATTGACCCCTGGGAAATGGATCATGCACATAAGAGCGGAAGGAGTTCTCCTGGTAAGTTTATCAATAAATCACTGATGTACAGATGTCATTTTAAAAGTGGACTTTAAAAATAAAATATGCATTGTCACTCTGTGTCATTGCCTTCATCAGGACTACTTAGTGTTACTACCCCAGGATTACTATGAAGCACCTCTGCTGCAGGAAAAGATCACTCAACCATGCACATATTTACCCACCGCAAACAAGGATGAAAAGTAAATTTCATTCTCTACTATTTTTCTCACCTTTCTTGTTTTTGGTAGACTGTTAACTTTTTCTTTTTGCATGGGTCAGCTGTCTATTGTATAAGCACATAGCCCTGGATGGCTTCAGCTCTGCACTGGGCTCACAGGGAAAATTCACAACCCGGCGTGGGCGCAAGAGGAGGCAGGCTCGTGTGCGGCGTCTCACCCCAGATCACCCTGACATGGCTGCTCTCAGTGGGAGACAGGTTCAGTATTTTAAAGATGAATGTTAACGTAAAAATTGTGTGTGTGGTGTTAAAACAGTTGAGCTATTAATAGAAAAAAACAGGTTCTTATTAACTGCTCTAAAGTCCAGAATAAAACCATGAGACTGCAGTTCAGTTTGTAGACTGGATCTTTTTTCCCAACGATAATCAATCTGTGAGCATTGCATTTATATATTGATATTTTTGATTTACTTCTTTTTGCAGTTTATGTTGTTTAGTTTAATAATCCGAAAATGCATGTATGTATCCCTTGAATAAATGTTCTGTCTCCTGTAGTCTCAGCTGCAGCTCAGCCTGCTTGTACCCCATTCTGGGCCATATATGCTTATTCTGGAGTATGCCAGCGAGGTGGACACTGTCCAAAATGTCAACATACTCATCAGTGGACAATCAGTTGACCCGGTTATGGGCAGGGCTAATATTTACAGCTGTGCCTTCAGGTGAATCCCACACTTGATGCTTCCATAACATTACTTGTAGTAATATTTTTTTTGATTTAGGTCTTTACTAACTGAATATGTATCAGTATCATAGATAGAAGGTTGAATAATATGTGCACATTTCATGTACGTGTTGTTGTGTTTCCTAACCCGTGCAGCAATCTGTGTCGAAGTGTGGTGGTAGACAACAGAAACCAAATAGCAGTGTTTCAGCTAAGTCACAGGACTGAAGTTATCTTGCAGACCTCCACTGCATCATTCCTTCTGGTAAGTGAAAAGTTTGCACAAAAGATGCATCACAGCTTCATATCGAGGCAGCAGCACGCAGCTTTAAATGCATATTTTTCTCTGTGTAGTTTAAAGTGTACGCGGTTCCTGCAGATGAGTTCTCCATTGAGTATGTAGACCCTAAAGTCCTGTGCGTCTCCACTCACGGTCGCTTCACCGAAGACACGTAAGTCTTGAACGGACACAGCTGTTTTCCAGGTGTAATTGTATAGATTCCCTGAGGTGGGCAAGCTCACTTACCTCAGGCTGAACTTACAGTCAAACTAAGTCGTCTCTGAATGTAATGAGTGGGTCGGATGTTACCGCTTTTCCAGCTGTCAGTGTCTAGCTCTGTTATTTGCTGTGCACGTCACCCTGAGCGGAGAAAAGGAAATCTACTCAGAAGGGAAAAATAAGCCAACAAACAAATACTTGGAATTGACATGAAGGCAGTTGTTGTAATTAAGCGTAACAATGCCCACAAATTTAAAACAATGAATGCAATAATGGCTTCTGCACTGCTGAGCCTCTAAACTTGTTCATATACTTCATAAAAGCTGGCATCTGTATCACAATGAAATTATTTTTTGTATATTCTTAATAAATGAAATCAGAGTGAAAACATTTTAAAATCTAAAAAAGGGACTGAAGCTTAATGCTTTTGTGTTTAGTTGGCACTGTGTCACAAGGCAGTTTGACAAGCCCGCTTCAGCTTGGATCCTGTATGCGGCCCGCGATGGCCAGCTATTGTCCACACCAGCTGTGGCTCCCCAACAACGAGAGACTGAGGATTGGAGGCGGCGAAGACAGTCTGGGGTGCTCCCTGTCCGTGAACCTGAGTGTGATGGGATACTACTTAAATTCCCACAGGTATCACTGTGCCCTTCCTCAGCTGTTTGAATTATTTAGCAGCTTTGCCCTCAAGACATTCAGTTTGTGCTGTTTTTTTTTTTATTTTTATTTTTTTTATTTACCCAGTCCAAAAGACATTCATTCAGATTTTCTCATGGTTTTTTTCACAGACGGAGATTAGTTTCACACCCAAGGTGCCTCTGCCGGGCAGGTATGTGATAATGGTGCATTATCACCAGCCTGAGCATATCTCCTTCCCTGTGGAAGTGCGAGTTGATGCGGGACGTGAATGGAAGGGTGAGCGTTAGAGAGGAATGAAGTCCTTATTGCCTCCCCTTAGATTTTTCTTTTTACTTTGGCAGTGACTGGGAAATCATTCCCACAGAGGTGTTGATTCCTATTTAAGAGCAGATAAAGTTCCATTGCTCATGAGAAAATAATCAGAGGCCTTGGTTCAGCTCCCCCACATGACTTTAACAGGGAGAGGAGTCACTGTGCGGCGCCCTCTTGTCTTCTGTCTTTACCCATTTAAAATGTTCTTTTCTTGCAGGTATGATAAATGCATCGTTCTGCCCTGCAGTCTCAGGATGCAGGGAGGTAGTCATCGCTGATGGGCGCATTGCTCTCGACTTTGAGAGAAATCCTTGGCAGCTACCCGTCATCTCTCTGAGGGTGCCACCTAGAAAGACTCTGATTCTGGTCAGTGGTTTGTGTTAAGTATTAAACACAATCGCAACCGAATGAGTGACAAATATAAAAATACTTGTTTACAGTCTGAAGGCATGTGAAGCCTGTGTTCTGCACTAGTGTTGTTCAGGTTGAGGACTTGGCATCCTGAGGTCCTCTCTCCTCAGTGTTATGCCATATCCCCAACAACAACAATGAAATGATTGTATTCTACCTGGCAGTCGCCTGTGGGTTTATAAAGGCTAAGCTTCCAGACTGTATAAGGCAGGGGGCATGTTGGGCTATGATTGTGTGCTGTTCAGTGTGCTTTAATTTTCCTTCTCCATATAAGCTCAAACAAATTAATAAAACAAATTAAATAACTTTAAATCCTCTATTACTCTGTCTAAATTAAACACAGATGTGGGATATGTGACATATATTTTTGGATATGGTTTCTATCTTTTATCTAGGATTATATCATGTTGGTACCCGACAGCATTTACACCCCAGAGCTCCTGAGAGAGAAACCGCTGGATAAATCTGAAGATTTCATACAGCAGTGCCGAGAAGAAGGCTTCTATATCGAGTAGGTATCCAACAAATAATGGAAAAAAAGAAACACAATTAACAATTTGACAGATTTTTTTGTGATGATATATAGCTGATTGTTTTAATATATTTGGTGATATTTCATTACCCATGCTGAGCTAACCGCCTTCAAAACACCAATGTTTTTGGAAATGGTGCCCTCTAGCTGTCATGTTCAAGTATATAAACCACATGAAGAAATCTTTGTGTGTGTCACTTTAGCCCCAGAACATCTTCCCAGTTCTGCAGAGACTCGGCCCGCTCTCTTGTAGCAGCGTATAACGATGGCGCTCTGCCGTGCGACTGTGACACGTCTGGCTCTACAGGAACTGTCTGTGATGCAGTTGGAGGACAGTGTCCCTGCAGGCCGCATGTGATTGGACGGCAGTGCACAAAATGTGCCACTGGATACTTTGGATTTCCCTACTGCAGACGTGAGTCAACATTTACCTTTGATTTCTAGTTCTTTTCTTTTTAAGTCATCATTCACTCCTTGTTACTTACTCTCAAAATACAATTTGCATCTAACTTTGTCTTGCTCTTCTCTGCGTAGCATGTGATTGTGGCCGCCGATTATGCGACGAAGTGACGGGACGCTGCATCTGCCCTCCTCAGACGGTCAGACCGGCCTGCGATGTGTGTCAGAATCAGACTTTCAGCTACCACCCTTTGCTGGGCTGTGAGAATTGTGAATGCTCCCCAAGCGGCATCGCTGCAAATGCAGGAGCTCAGTGTGACCGCAATACTGGTCAGTGCAGGTGAGCTGAAACCTACATGAAGAGCAAACTGTGCAGGTTGCCAGATTTCCATTTAGCTTGTAAAGGCCAAATAAATCATATTTGAAAGCAACCTTTCCAAGTTGTAGCTAAGGATAAACGGAAGCTGAGGTTTGTTCTTATGATCTCATGTGATAATCTTTATATATTTCATATCATTGACCCCTTAGAGCCTGAAATATGAAATAATTACCAAAAAAAAAATAAAAAATGTTTGAGCCAAATTTGTTTTAAAAAATCATTTAAATTTCCATATACAATTAATTGAATTTCTATAGTATTTGCTACATGTAGCATTTTTTTTTAATTGCTTAAAATGTATTGTGCAATTTATGGAAGTTTTTCAGGGATAAAAACAGAAAAAACCCAAAGTACTGATGGTGTAGAAGTCTCAAAAACTCAAATCAGATATGATACAATAGGCGTTAAAGGGTTAACATTTCAGTTATTTTAGCTGTTGTTCTGTCTGGGAATCATCGTTGTAGTTCAGGAGGGATGCATCTATAAACTAATTTGTTTCTTTGAGCTATGTGTGACAACTTTAGCAATTGAGGCGACTGTTGTTGTGATTTGGAGCTGTATAAATAAAATTGAATTGAATAATTATGGAAAATCTGGACCCAAAATGCAGACTCCAGAACAGGATTTAATAAACAAAAAACAAACCTTTATTATGTGAGATCGAAAATCAAGATGGCCGAAGAAAGCAGGGTTCAAAAGTATTTCAAGCAGGTAATACACGAGGCAAACACTCAGGCAGACAAACTATACAATACGACAAAGAGCTAAGGAAAGCTTAAATACACGCAAGGTAATCAGGGAAAGAGACAGCTGGTGAAAACAAGGCAAGGTGAACGGAAACAATTAACAAGCAAGAAGGAAGCAAAACTGAACACGGTACACACAGGACAAGAGACTATCAAAATAAGACAGGAAACTAACACTGAGACTTGACAGGACAAAGTAGCCAAAAAGACAAAACTAACTAAACATGGGAGATATCACAGAAACACAGACTATGCATGGGGAACATAGGTGTACAGGAAAAAAAAACTTAGCAACTAACAAGATCAGAATGAAAACATAACCTAGGCAGAGGTAATATCCAAACTGAAAAGTCCAACAAAGTCAAACGGGAAATATCAAACAGGAAACTGAGTCCATAGCAGAAAACGCTGGGTACCAAACCCAGGATCATGACAGTTATCCATCCATCCATCCATCCTTGGTTCTAGGTTTGAATCCACTGGCCAGCTGTACTCTTTGGGTGTTACAGTTTGCTTCCACAGTCCATAGATATTAGTTCAGGTTAGTTTAATTGGTGATTCAAAATTGGTTGCAGGTGTGAATGAGTGCTTGGGTGACCTGTCCAGGATGGGATAGGCTCCAGCCTCCCTGCAACCCCTGAATTGGATAAATGGAATAAA
>VOQK01028223.1:7876-18875 GCA_015052645.1 Benitochromis conjunctus
GTAGTTTTTAAAACTCTGTTTACCCCTAGACTTACTGCTGGTTTGTACAGCTATATTATGACTTCTTAGTTAAAGAACCAACAACACCACAAACATGAACATGAGTGGCAGACATTAGCTGCTGTTCGACATGGTTTTAACAAATGACACTAGGAGGAATACAAATTCAGCACCATGCCAGGCCTGTAAGCATTACGTACAAGAAGCGCCGTTTTGTATTTTGCAATAATATAAATGCATCATAAATCAGAGCAAAGCCTGTGAGCTAAAGTGCAGCACATCACGTGGCTCACTCGCCTCACATCATATAGGAACGCACACCCTCCCAATTTCAGAATCTGTTTAAACATTTTAAAACACACACTTACAAAGTGCTTCAAAGTTTGGATAAAGCCACATTTTAAAGGCGAGAAGCACTCAGAGAGTGCAGACTGCTGCCAAGGCAGCTCACTCTCTGAGACTTATTAACTATTAAGGGAATATTACTGTATTTTCCATATATTCATTTTGTTTTCTTTACTTTAAGAAGTTTGTGGCGCAGTAAAAATTAACGCATTTGGAGTCAACTTCAAAGAAAGGCAGATGTGAAACGCAAACATGAGATCAGAAGTCAAATGTACTTTAACGACTTTATGCCATACTTTAAATGTGATGAAAATACACACCACACTTCACCCCAATCTACACCTCTACAAAGTTTTATCAAAAATCAATAAAAAAAACCTTTTGAGTTATCGTGGTTACACACGGACAGATTCTACCAAAAACACCATCTGCTTGGTCCTAACACACAGACACACAGTCAAGCATACGGCCTCACATTCACTCCTACACGCTCGCGTCCACACACACATTAGTAACCACTGATTCAGCCGACCTGGCTGAGGAAGGCTGTGTCCAAGTTTAAAAGCTGCAACCTCGTGGCCTCCTCTGGATTTACAATAAAGAGCGTGGAACAGTTAAAAGACCCTGATCAGATGATCGGAGAGGCCAACTGCTGGTTTAAGGGCTCAGCATGTAGAGCTTTATATTTTATTGATAACACTTTAAAATAAATTCTGAATTTCACTGGAAGTCAGTGAAGGGAACCAAGAAGAGTTACGTATGTGAGAGCACCAGCTAGGTTTTGTAAGCAGGCCTGCTTTACCTACACTGATGATGAACAGTAACTAAGGAGGCTAAATTTTGAGATACAGTATGTATTACACTATAACAAAAAACGCTG
Source organism: Benitochromis conjunctus (assembly GCA_015052645.1). Taxonomy (NCBI): domain Eukaryota; kingdom Metazoa; phylum Chordata; class Actinopteri; order Cichliformes; family Cichlidae; genus Benitochromis; species Benitochromis conjunctus. Next base: position 9,102 of record VOQK01028223.1, read on the forward strand.
TTCTTTGTCATAATGCTACTTTTAGCGTTGATATTTAAGTGCGGATTACTTTAGTTGTCAATGTGGCATTAATATGTAAGGAAAGAGTTTGACTATTTCTTCCACCATAACTTTCACACCTGCTCTCTTTGCATGGATTTTTTTTAATATGCACAATAAAATCATTTTAAAGAGCCACTTCCTACAGTTGTGATTATCAGTATTTCACTAATATGCATTTTGAGTGGCCAGAATACATCATGGAGATATACATGGCTTACATACTTTAAAAAGGTAAAGAATTAGTGTATTTACTACAACCAAAAAGGTCAAATGTAATAGTATTTTTAAATACTTTCTGCTGCCTTTACTTAGTTAAACCCATCAGGGCCATTAAAGTTTAATATCTCTGTATCGTATCTAGTAGTGTGCCTATTTGGCCCAATAATTAATTTATACTGGCCTTATCACAGCGATTTATAATTTGCTCTGGTATAATTCAATAGTCTGCAGTGTTGCTTACTGTTAGCATTTATTATTCTGAATAATAACCTTTTTCTTTTTTTTTTGGAACACTGTTTTTGCTCTGCTTCACCTTGATTTAACTAAGATATCCCATATTTTCCTTCCTGATATCCTCTCGTTTCCTTGCAGGAGCAGAGATTACAATCAGACAGTCAAGAAACACCTTGCACGTTACCTATATTCAGCATAATACCGAGTATTTAGTCCTTTGCTTCTCTGCTCTTTTTTCTTTTTGCAGGGCTAGAGAAAAGTGCGCTACAGAGCTGAAAACTGCAGGAATAAAATATACTAGGTGAACAAAGCTGGAGAAGACCAGCTGAAATCTGGGAAAAAAGAAGCTGTAGTGAAGGAACATAAAACTGAGGGAAAATTGGTAGAGTGAATTTAGAACAGAGCAGTGCACACATGCACACACACAGAGAGCTGCAGGCGGCAGTACAATGCAGCCTTGTTACATTCACCCTCAGTACAGCCAGTGTTCAGGGCAATTATCCAGGGAGCAGCCACACCTAAGCCCACAAGTCGATCACAGAGCTAGAGCTGGGCAAACATCACCAACTGTGACTATTAAAGAAAGTGCTCAGCACCTCCTCTCCCAAACACATTTTCACAGCTCCAGTCAGAGCTAGGTGCCATGTGCGCCGTAAAGCAGTGAGGGAAATGCAGAGAGAGAAATGTCAGATAGAAAATTCTAAATGGAGAGAGCAGCTTTGGTCTTGGACACTTTTTGCAGGCTAAATGTAAACAGTGGGGTGGCAGCTGCCAACTATCCAGAGCCATCAGTTCATCAGTTTAGCCATGCTGGAGCTGATGAAATGTGTGAGGACACACTGGGGAAAGGAAGCTGCTTCCTTCTTTTAACTGTGTGCACATCCTGGAATATGTTAAGGTAGTCTGACTGACTGTCACTGTGCGATGGGTAAAAGCAGGAGACTCCATGAGCAGCAGTCATTAGGCTGCATAAAGAATGTAAGCATAACTTTTTTTTCCCTTTTTTCTAAAAGGGAAAAAGTGCCCAAAACGTGCCAGTAGATTTACTGATCGCTCTGTAATGGGCAGTGCATCTCGCTGATGAATCGCCTGTTTAATATATGTATGTTTGTTCTAAAGTTTGTCTTATCTCTTGTTTTTGTTACCACATTTACAATCTTGGAGTCTGCATGTTGGCGATCAGCCTGATGTGATTCATATTATGTGCATTATTTTCATATCCATCCTGCTTTGTATCATGTGTTTAGGCTGGTGGTGGTGTAATGATGTGAGGAACATAGTATTGGCACACTTTGAGTCCTTTAGTACCATCTGAACATTGTTTAAATGCCACAGCTTATCTAAGTACTATTGCTGACCATCTCCATCCCTTTATGACCACAGTGTACCCATCTTATGATGGCTGCTTCCAGCAGGATATGTCAAAGATTAAATCACCTCAAACTGGTTTCATGAACATGAAAATCAGTTTCAGTCCAATAGACCTTTAACATGCATACAGCAGACTGTCAAACTGTTACCAGATTCAAGTATCTAATTAAGTGGGCAGTGAGTGCAGTGTATGCATTTTGGATTTAGGTGCTGGAATGGTTATCAGAAGAGGACAGGACAAAATCATCACATCAGCTTCTTCACAATATTGTCAGGGACGGCTGTGTGGCGGAAAAGTAGGACCACAATGCAGGACTCGAAAACTTAAAGGCAGCTATAGTGCTGAACAATTATGTTAGGTCTGACACTGAAACTCCGAGGCCTGTGTCATGCAAAGGGGGCGTGTTCAAATCATGCCCGTGTCGAGGCCTCTATCGTCCTTCAGAATAACACGTGACCAAACTTTACTCTGAAATGATGTACAGGGCATCATATGGGTACTCTGCAATTGATACATCACTACATTTGCATATCCACTGGTATGTAGCCCACATGTGTTATCACAGCAGGGCTGCTGTACATCAAATCACCAGCAGATGTCGGTACTTCCAAATGAGGTGTTGAACGGGGCTTCGTGTGATCTGTGTTTTGGCGGCAATTGGCTGGAAATATTCAGCACATTCACAGGGCTTCATCACACCATCAATAGTGCTAAACTTACATTAACAAAACACATAATGTGAAAATAACTCAGGTGAGTAAAAACCAGGAACTAGACTATAAGGAGGAAACAGAACACAACAAAGAACAGAGGGAGACTCAGACAATATGACACACCAGGTAATTAAGGAGGTGGGAAACACCAGGGAGCACAGCTGAACAGAATCTGACGTACGAGACAAGAGGGAGCAAAACAGAACACGAGATGAGGTACTAGTGGCTGTTGAGACAGAGAGGGAGCACATAAAATGATAACTAAATATTACATACACTAATGTTTCCACAGACTGGAAACAAAAGGAAACTCAATCACGAGGAAACAATATTCTCCTCAAGGGACTAAATATGAAGCTAGAACATAAATCATATCTCTAAATCCAAAGGAACAAATCGTGAGCTCACAGAAAGCTTGACCATGGCAGATACAGGCATGACTTTGGTCAGTTTGTGCTGCTTTTGAATAGCATTGTGTTGCATTTTGTGTTTCTTATATGTCATCTTTGGCATTTATATCAGTTTGGAGAAATAACTGAAAAGCCAGTCAATGTCAACAAACTGCAGAATCCAAGCGAGCGCACAGTATGCATGAACACTTTGGTCAATACAGTTTGAATATGATAGCCTTCGTGAAGGTAACAAGGCTTTTTACAGAGGTGTACCTACTGAAATAACTGGCAGCTGCATGGGTGTATATTACAGTGTTGAAAAAAAAAAAAAAGATGTGGGCAGTAGTTTAAAGGTCTGCGTAACACTAACTAGCAACTCCAAAAGGAAGAAAATGAGCTTCAGATCCATGTTTGTTTAGCACAGCAGTTTCATAAAGAGTGGGAGTTTTTTCTAGCACATAACAAATATTGTATGTTTTTTCTTATTTAAAAGTCTTGTAGCTGCACTGGATTGTGGTCACAACAACAGTGTGGTTTCTGTTTGTGTGTGCATAAAATTGCTTTTCTCGCTCTATAATACTGTTTATTTACATGTGTGACTTTTTGGCACAAAATGTATGTTTTTTTCCAACAGTAAGAATAACACAAGATGGGCCCAGAGGTACAAGATTATCTCCTGTTTTAGACTAGATTTCCAGAAGCAATCTAACTCAATTTCAGTTGAGATTAATGTTTAATGTGCCACATGAATACTGGGGCAGCTTCATATGGGAGGATTTAAGACCTCTGCTAACCTAACATAAGGGTTGTATTGTATGGCAGGGAATTCCTCTGCACTTTGCCAGCACAGCCACGACTTTGAGAAGTTAGTGAGGCCTTAGGTTCCTGTAACCCCTCATGGAGAAAAAAGGAAAACTAATGGGAGGGGATGGCTTCAGGAATGGTTGGTATTTCGAAATGTTGTTCTTCTCCACAAGTTTATTTCTGTCTCTTTCATCGAGGCCCAAGAAAACCTTCCTCTGCCAATCAGAGAGCACCATCCTCACACATCCCCAGATTTCCACAGTCATAACATACAGCCAGAGCTAGTATTGACAGCGACTCACAAGCAATAAAACCAGACAGGCCAGTGTTAGAAAGAGGGCTTTTTTCCCCTCCTTACTGGTAATGAGTGAGCTCAAGTATGATTAATCTAATCCCACCTTTAAGTAAACGGAGTGCAACGTTCATTAAACAATTCACACAAGATAAACGGCACCAGGATACGGTTGTCCTTTCTAATTAGACAACCTCAGCCCATGAAAGCTTCCTATTTATCAACGTTAAATCTCGAAAACAAGGTCACTGACATCTCTATTGGAGCTAGAAAATCGACAGAAAATACAAAGCAGCAGAGAAGAGGAGAAGTTAGAAGTAAGAGCCTAAAAGTTATGACAAGAAACGTGACTTACCGCTCACTTCTCTCACACTCGGCACTCTCTCACGGCTGTCTCTCTTCTTTACTCAGTCTATGACAAAACTTCTCAAGTCGGTCCCTTAACCACACTCGGTCTCGCCCTCTCTCCCTCTCCCTCTTTACATGGACGCACATGTGAGAGTCGCCGAACTGCCGAGCAGCGAAATGGCGACATCTAGTGTCCAGTAGCGCTACTGCACTGAAAATCAATAATCATCTTTTATGGAGCGGAGCGCCCCCTGACAATTTCCACAGGTAATTTATGGGCTAATTTGGTCTGACACAGTGGGTGATTTCAAAGACGCATCCGGTGAATACAAATAACTACATAAAGTAAAAACATTTTTTTGTCCACGCACAACCATATTGGTTGTTTCCAAGCTAATACTTTATACATTAAAAAAACAACTAAAACATACCTGCAAAACACTGATTATCACACCTCACAGTGTTTTGATAAATATATATTTGTCAGTGACCTTAAACCTCAAGCAAATCAAAAGAAATTTAAAGGGCCTGTGGCTTGCAATACATTTTCAGCTTAACTGTGTCTGCTAACTATTTAACCATTTCCCAGGCTTGGCAGTAATTTCCCATTAAAATTCATCCTTACTTTAATGAAAATGTCAAATGTCGCATTTCAAAACATCTAGCAGTTATACAGACATTTCGCTGGTGGTGCCAGTAATAAGGACACCGAAGGGAGGTTTCTGGCTCACTGACTTCCGAGGTGCATGGAGAAGAGCTGGGGTATAAAGAGGGACCGAAGCTCTCGTAAAATAAAGAACAGTAAGTAATAAAGCTGTTTTTACACTTCAAGTGTCGCTGATGCTCGAAGAGAGGTCATAAGGACACCTCACCAGGAAACCGTGAATAAATTTTGTTCCCTTGTGTACATGATGAGATGTGAACTTTGACCTCCTGATGGCACAAGTCAGAAGATCTCCAACCTCTGTGGACCATCTGCAGCTCCAAGTGCTTATCAGCAGACGCCCTGAAGGCTACTCCACCTGTGGGGTTAAAATATATGATGTACTTTTTTTTCTAAAGTGATGACAAAATTGAATGATGGCAGCACAAGCTGAATGACATGGCTGAGAGATTGTGGTTAAGTGTGCTGAAAGTGCTGTAGTGCTGAAAAGCTTTAAAAACTGTTCAAACAAAACTAGCAAACATGCTGTCTGCTCTTGTGGAAAAATTGTTGTATATTTCAAAGTCAAGTACGTAAGATACCCTTAAATACTGATGGGATACCATTTCTGATGAGTATCATGAGTAGATTTTGCTACACTTTAAGAAATTGGACACGTGTAAATCTCACACACAGTGGAGATGAAAAATTTGCATGCAAGCTCTATAAAAACTGAGCCTTTATTCCTTCAGCCCAGTAGCCCATTCAGTAGCTTGTAAAACCACCTTTAGTGGCGAAAACTTGAAGTAATCCTTTTTTCTATGACTTCATCAGTCTCTCTCATTGCTGTGGATACATTTTGGCCCACTCTTCTTTACAGCGTGGAGTTCTAGACTTTGACTGGGCCATTGCAAAACTTCTCTTTTTTAGACATTCTGTTGTTGATTTGCTGCTTGGGATCATTGTCATATTCCACTCTAGAAATACTTTGGTATACAGATGAATTCAGGGTTGGCTCAATAATTGCAAAGTGCTCATATCCTCTGGCAAGCCCACATCATCACCCCTCCACCATCGTGCTTGACAGCTGGTATTTTGTGTTTTTGCTGACATGCTGTGTTTGTTTTGTGCCAGCTGTGCCACTGTGCATTATGGCCAAACATCTCCACTTTGATCTTGTCTGTCCAAAGCACATTTTTCCAGAAGAGTTGGGGATTTGGCTCAGACGCATCTTTGCAAACCGAAGCCGTGCTGCCATGTTCTTCCTGGTAGCCTTTCCAAACAAACCATACATGTTTGGTCTTTTTCTGATCATATTGTCATGAACTTTAACGTTTCACATGCTAACTGAGGCCTGTAAGAGTCTATATGGACTCCCGTGAAAACCTTTCTTCTTTTTCTTCTTTTTCAGCATGAATGTATGTCCAGCAAGGACTATACCGGAGGCAAAACACAAAAGTTACACACCAAATGCAAAAATGTAAGCTTTATTTGCCTTTGGGGTAGCCATTGGTCAATAAATATGCTCAGTGTATTTTATTTGTGGTTTGTGGTTTGATATCATGTGTGAACTATGAGGTACTCCGGTATATAAATCTTCTAGTCAACCAGCCCTACAGGCTATTAAATATAAGCGACAATATTATTGTGCTGTTAGAAGCTGGGGATTGACGTGCTACTTTTGAATACAGACACATTCGCTGAAAGGCAAGAAGGGTAATCACACTAAATGTAATGTTTTCTCAAATGAAATTGTTCCCATATTACTGCAAATGAGACTGAGATACAGGTGGCTGTTACTGGAGGGCTCAAAGATTTGTCAGCAACAGGTGGCCCAGTGGAGTTACAGAAGTAATCAAGCAATCAAAATCACATAAGACCATGGCATATTGTTAAAGTGCAGAGCAGACTCTCTTTCCGTAGTGTAATTAAATATTCAAAAGGTTAGACTTTTCATCCAATATTCTATAATTCACACGGTAGTTTAAATGTTACTGCACAGTGGGTAAAAAGTTCAAGTCTGTAAGTGAATTTTTTCAATACGCTTTATTGCACCAAAGCATTTCAAAGCAATTTGCACTATAAGGTAGCAAATAAATGAATAACATTTTAGAATATTTAAACCCATAGAAATGTTTATGCTAGCTACTTATAAGTCTAGAAAGGATGAATATAAAGTGTTGTCCTTAAGAAACTCTCTGGATGGACGGATGGATGCATGGGTGGATACAAAGTGACCAGCAAGTCTCAACAACCCTTCCACCAGTCATTTTACAGGTATGATACTATAGACTTAAGTCTGTGTTGTTTTCCTGGGTGTCTTAACAGCCTAAACACAAGTTTACATTAAACAAAAAAGTGCAAATTGTAATGATGTCAAGACAATATTCTTTTATTCATTGGTTTGGGAGCAAAACAAAAAAAGCAAAAGCAAATACAACACAAGGAATATAATTTCTTCAACAATGAGGGAAAGGGTATTCATAGGTTTTAAATAAACAAAAGTATTAATATTGTGACACAAAATTACAACATCACAAGTTGATGTAGTGCATGAAAGTGTAATTAAGTAAGTGTAAGGAGAATAAATAAATGGCTATCAAAAGTACACACAGGTGTGAAAACTGGCTCCTATATTTTTGAGTAGTTGCCATTTTTTACTTTATGATAGGCCGAGCCAATAAAAACAGATGGTGAGAAATGAAAGACGAAGTATCTGAGCTCTCTACCACTGAATGAGATGTATGTTTTAGATTTGGTGTTGTTGTACAGCACTTTGGTCAGCCCTGTTGTTGTTTCTAAAAGTACTTCATAAAGCACTGGTATAGTATTGTAGTGGGCCAGGGGGAGGGGCCGCTGGCCCAAGGACTCATGGGACTGTATATGTGTTGAACATGTTCCAAGTTACCAGTTATCAGGTATTAATTTGTCATTGTTGCGTTGATGTGTAACGTTACTGCCACTGTGTGTTCTCTGTTTGGTATGGTTAGTGGTGCACCGTGAGTTAGGCTGCTATGGCCGATTACCACCTCTCACTGTTGTGGAGTATGAGGGGGCGTTCCTAATAAACGGCCGTGCTCTCTGCAGCTTAGCATCATAGCTAGTGCAGGTATAGCAGGTCACAAACAGAACTCTGTCTCCTCCTTGTCTGATCTCACCACATTGGTGTCAGAAGTGGGATGGCTTACCCCATCAGGATAGAGAGAGATTCAAGAACTGGAGAGAGCAGTTGAGGAGAGTATTTGTTGCCTGGAGAGCTGGCGACTGGAACAAGAGGAAGCAGCCGATGACGTAAGTTCCCCAGCATGCCCCAACGGCTCGAGCGCACCGCTGCGACGTCGCCCCCTGGCGGGAGGGAGGACAAGCGAATCGTCCCTACCTCTCACAAGTCCAGCTAGCGGCAAGGCACAGTGGTTGGAGTGACGAGGAAGCCGCCACACACCTGGCGCTAGCATTAGAGGGAGATGCACTGCAAGTACTCCTTGACCTAGCCCCAGCAGAGCAGCGGGATCTGCAGGCCCTAACCATGGCACTGGAGAGGCGATTTGGGCAGCGGCACTCCACAGACCAGAACAGGGAGGAGCTAGCCAACCGGAATCGTCGAGAAGGGGAGTGCCTGGGAACCTTTGCAGCGGATGTGCAGTTGCACGCTCGTCATGGCTACCCAGAGTTTCCACCAGCTGTTCGGGAGGAACTCAGTCTGCATGCCTTTCTGCAAGGACTTACCCCAGAGCGGCTGCACCAACATGTCCACCTTGCCAGGTCTCAGTCCCTCTCTGAGGCACTCCTGGAGGCTGAACGTGCTGAATTGGTGCTTGCTTCGCGACCTAACTGGCAAGGAGCTCTTCCACATTACCCACGCACCAGGTCTGCAGACTGTGATGAGGAGGCAGCTGAGGTCTGTCAGCTGCAACCTTCAGTGCTCAGAAGACGTCCTCGTCAACTGACAGACCGCTGCTACCGGTGCGATGAGCCCGGCCATGTGGCACGTGACTGTCCAGCACCAACCCCGAAGACCAGAGCTATGCAGCCTCAGGGAAACGGCGGCGGAGTGGTCTAGTGAGAAGACCACCACTCCAGCTGCCTGCCCCTCTCCAAGGACGATGCATGGTGGTAGGCCGAATTGGGCAGGTCAAAGGGTTCTATCTGCACAAAGAAAGAAGAAGAAAGAAAGCAGTGTAGAAAGCACTGTGGATCCAGGTGAGGGACATGAAGCTAGTGCATAACTTCTGGCTTGCTGACATCCAGGACCAGTGCATCCTTGGCCTTGATCTGCTGACCCGATGGGGGGCCTGCATTGACACCGTGAAGCCAGCCATCACCTTTGGCACAGAGACTCTGGCCCTCCAGTGCGGTCAAAGGCGGAGAAAGGAGGACAGGCAAGCTGGGCTTCAGGCAGCCGCCGCCCAACAGACATCGGACGCTAGTGCCACCCCGATTACCACCAGTGTCTCTGGACCGTCTCTGCTCACCCCAGCCCCAGCTACTAAGTCTGACAACCCCCTGTTGGCAGAGACGGCCCAAGCTGTCCATGACCTGTGGCAGCGCAGCGGCGCAGGTCTCACCGTTGACCAACGCCACCGGCTGAGGTGCCTTCTGGACGAGAACGTGGACATCTTTGCTGCCACTGACAAAGACTGCAGGCAGACGGGGTTGGTTCAACACACCATCGACACCGGCTCTGCTCGACCAATACGTCTGCGCCCTCACCGACT
>VOQK01028225.1:0-14309 GCA_015052645.1 Benitochromis conjunctus
TGTGTGTGATAAAACGCCAGAGTGCTCTTGGCTTAGAGAGGAAGTGTTTTGAGAATTATGTAATGTCCTCTTTTTTTAAAGAGGGGAAAAGTCAAGAAGAAGAAAAAAACATCCTATCTGTCCGTATCTATGTCGCCGTCTGCTTTATTTCTCACTAAAAAGGACAGTGTGGTGTATTAACGACATGGAGGTTGTGTTATTTTTCTCCACGTGTAGGTAGACATTTATATCCTTACTGTCTGTTTTTGTAAGATGCAGTTTTTTAAAAATGTGCACACGCTGTCAGGCTGTCAGGGTGACATGAGGCTCTTTCCTGTGCGTAAAGTTTCCACTGAAACTGTGGGCTCGGTGCCAGTTTCCACCCTGGATAGACGGAGGGGTGGAGGGGGGCGGCTGAAAAAGGAGGAGGAGGAGGAGGAGAACATAGGGATGGGATGGGAGGACTGAGCAAAACAGCAGAGAAAGAGAGAGAGAGCAAGAGGGGTTGGGCTCAGTGCCAAGTGGGAGGTGTGTGAATCCTTGTGATGCTGCCATTCTCCTGCAGAGAGCCCTGTTATTGGACATCATAAGGGGTCTATAAATAGACCCCTAATCTGTGAAAGAGAGAGCTAAAAATAGAGAGAGAGAAATGCAAACACAAAAAGAGGGGGACGAGGGAGTTTGCAGGCAGCAGTTTGATGATAACGACTTGGAAAGAGTTGCGAACGGAGCAAGAAAGTTCAGAAAACTCTGGAAACACAAAGCAGCCGTGGTTGTGGAAAAGTTTGATTAAGGAAAGGGGTTGTAGCCACTTGTAGCTGTAGGCCTGCTGTTACTTTAAGGGACCAAACGTTTGTCACCTCACTGACATTTTGAAAACAGGTTTTCCTCAAGGAGCCACAAACTGGAGTTAATCCAGCCCTTTGCTTTTAGTTCAATCAACTCCTAATGGAGCGTTCGCCATCAGAGAAAACGCTTTCATGGTGGCGCATTCAAGAAAGCTTGGCTGTCCAAAGGCTGCTAAAGAAAACAGTTCAATTCAAAGATGATATTTAGATTTTTAGCACAGAAACGTAAGTTATCTTTACAGCTCTATTAATTGCACAACCTCAACAAGCCTCTGATCCACAAAATACGACCCTGGGCCAAAAAGAAAAAGGAAACATCCCAACACTACACTAAAGGTTCCAGCACCTGTTATGAACACCTGACAGAAGCACATTAGTATTTGAAACTCATCGTGATGCCATGACTTTAATGGCTGTCTAAATTCAACACGCTCCTTCTCATGGGTTAGCTACAGTCACATGAGTAAAACGAGGAAAAACAATAAATAATATTCATGTAGAAAACGAGTTCTTTGTGCTTGAAGCAAGCTTCAGTGTGTGGATCTCTGAATGCTTTGCCTGACCTTATGAGGACAAAAACCGCGCTCACGGCTGAGCTAAATGCTTCCAGTCAAACACCGTAAGCTGTGCGTGAAGGCTGGGATCGTACTTGTGGACACCGTGGACGAGTAGTTGTCGGTATTGTGCGTTTTTCTTATTGGATATTGGAGTGAAGGGTAATCAGACATCAGCACAGAGCCATTGGAACTTTTTACTACAGTCACACACACTTGTCTGTATTCCCATCATCTAATGGACGCATCATGGACATCTCGGGGTGTCTTGCCCAAAGATACTTTGGAATAGTGGAGTAACCGCAAATTAATCCTATGAACTTTTGATTGTTAGATGACCCTCCTAAGCCACAGTCGCCAACATCCACCATGAGGGTGTGTTCCTCCTGCCTCGAGTTTAAGAGCATTAAAAAACAAAACAACTGCAGTTTGTGCCTGACGGTACTGTGGGAGTGGAAAGTTAAAGTGGAGTTCTCTAAAAGCTCTTCAAGACGGAGAGTTCACTTTTAAATTTGATTTCAGAAAGTCAAATCCATAATAACACCTTTTAATTCACATTAGTGTCAAGACTTTAGGGTGTTTTTTGTTTTTTTCCATGAGCTGGGTCGGTTGCATCTGAAAGATTAAGGCTGAAATGATCTCACACACTATTAGAATACCTTCATCCCAACAGCACATTCATCTAATAGAGCACACAGGTGTAATTACAGTCACATCTACCTGGGCTTTAATCACAGGGCAGCGATACAGCGAAGTCTCTGAACAGTCAGCGTTTTTACCGCCTTTCCTTCCTGGCTTTAAACGCCGTTGTTTCTCCCACCAACACGCGTCGCACCAACTGTGTCGCTTTGAGTCCGTATTATGTATAGTTTTCTCATTGCTTGTAAAACAACTGCTCTGCTGCCAGTAAATCCATCCATGTTTGCAGTTGTTCACCTCTTTATGCGAACGAGCTGATAGGCAGGAAAACCCTGGGTTGATACGCCGAGTTGATAACCACCTTTGTGTGGCCACTTAGTCTGACTGACGTTAGGGTAAGTGAAGCCAGATAAGGAAAAGATATCCTGGGTATATTTATATGATGAACTTGCTGTACAGTACAGTCATCTAGCTTTCTGTATCACTGCCTGAATTAGTGCAACTTCCTTGTTGTTGTTGTTGTTTTTCCCCTCTTATTTTTTTCAAGCACACAAAGAAAGAAACGGCAGTAATGCTCCTCAGACTTACACAGTCATGGCAGTAATGACACAAATAGCCGAATCACTTTTGTCTGTCCTTGATAAACAGACGTAGATGTTGTGAAACAGATAATGTCAGGTTAGCGATTGCTTGCATTAAATGGCTGCAAATCGGCTCCTGTCACACAAGAAAGAGTTGCTTGATAAAATGTCTCTGACAACATTAAAGGCAATTAAAGGTTTATGATGATGGATCACCTGTGTCAAGCGGGATTCCTGTGTCTACAAGTCATGTGGAAATCGGTGGCTGCAGAATGGCGTGCAGGTTTATTAAATCATGCCGAACACTGCGGTGCGAAAGCGACAACTACGGGAAGTCGGTGTGAAGTTTCCTCCTGATTTTCAACCCCTGAGATAAACTTTGCAAAGTTCGACTCTCCTCTCTTCCAACCTCTCCCCCTCCTTCTCTCATTCATAGCAAGTCTTTAATTATGTTTGCTTGCTGAGTGAGTGGGGAGGGTGGGGGTGCATGTGTGTACTCTACAGTTGCCCGCATGTTTAAGCCTGTAATTAGTGCTCTTTAAGACGACAAAAATTCTGAGAAAACGTTAAAAAGAGCAGGCCGAGGCGCGTGCGCGATCGCGCGCGGGGCAGGCGGCGAGGAGTGAATGGAAGAAAAAAAGGGGGCCGCGCCACAGTCCTCCTTAAAAATCATCTTTGTCTCTGCTCTCAGGACTTTGAGAAAAAGGTCACAGAAATGTTGCAGTAGAGAGGAAACGGTAATAATTTGTCATGACTGAGTACATGTCGGTGTGTTCATCAGGACTTAAAAGGGAAAGTTACAGAGAGAGTGGTGGACTCGCTGTGAATTTGAGTATAATGAGGCTATATTTAAAGCTGTGTGTATGTGTGTGTGTGTGTGTGTGTGCGTGTGTGCGCGCTCTTCACAAAGTGACTCATCTTTTGTATTTGTGCACGTAGAGTAACCCAACCCAACCCAGCGAAGCAGCAGAGCAGCACTCTCGCTGGGCCGGCCGTTTCTTTCCTGTTATTTTCTTCGTTTTTTTCTCTTCCTTCTCCGAGACCCGTGTTGCCCTTTCTGACATTTTTTCTTCCCTTCTTTTCTACGTTAGCTTTTCGTCCTCTCATTCCTCTCACGTTTCTTGCTGACTTTCTTGACTTTGTGCCTCTTTAGCTTTTTCTTGCAGTCGTAAACTCCCACCAGGGTTGCGTCTCTGGTTTGTCACAGGCAGAGTGAAACCACTTCGTCACTTCCCTCCCTGAGCTTCAGGTTGCGTGAGGTCTTCCTGCCCTCCGCTGGGGATCCAACACCGCACTGACTTTCAGTGAATGTGCAGCTGCAGTCCACGCACAGCTTGGAACTAATTTAACAGACTTTAATGTAAAAACAAGCAACCAGTGCAGCTGACCGATGATAAAAATGCTGAAAAAGAACCCGGGGTGATTTCAGTTCGTTTCACGATGTAGCACAATCAGCATACGTAGGTGCAGGCACTAGGTCTTTGCCTCCATCCATGTTGCTCCTTTGGGTGTGCATGTGTTTCCTGGGGTTCATTGTGTCAGTGCTAACTAGGTGACTGGGGCTAGAAAAGGTCCCACAATCAGGACTCCTCAATGAAAAATGTAAGCTGTGAACCGGATCTGAGCTTTTGAAGATCTTCTGAAGTCTTTTTTTTGTTTGTTTTGCAACTTTGGCTCAAGTTACCATAGGGTGGGGATTCCTGAACTGTTCACAGACGAAGACAACAAAGAAAGTAATATTTGTCTGTCACCTTTTCTCTTCTCCCTCGGTTTATAGCTGTCAGCACCATTTGTATAGAAACATTTAGCGCCTGCATCACGTGATTGAAGTATGGGAAAGACGAGCAGCACAGCTTCTGTGTCCGACCACCATGCCTGGTCATGGAGTATCCTCAAAGGTTATTTTTGTCCAAGATAAAGTAGCAGAGATGGATCACATGAAGAAGTATGATTATTAATTTACAAATGTTCTGGTGTTTCTCAAGAATGAGCAAAGGGCCAGAAAAAGGAAGGTGTACAAATGGTAGGGATAGTTTTACTTGATACCCAGTGGGAGCTGTTTAGTCATCCTCATCGCCCCTCACCCTAAACGCTGACAGTTCATAGTTGTGTCATGCTGGCGTTACCTGGCTGAGTTTGCACTGGGCCTTGTTCTCACAAATCTTTTGACGACTTGTCGTCTTTTGCTTTGTGTGCGTTTGTACCGTTTGTACCGTAGCATCTCACTGCGCCAGCCACGCTTTATCGGTCTGACGCTCAGTAGTAGCGTGTTACATCCCAGTGGGCGCCAGCGAAGACGAGGGAAACGTATTTCAAAGCTAGAAAGGGATGCACAGTCTCTTTATGCCTGAATGAATAACAGGTACGTTGGAGGAGTAACTGCACAAACACAATTAAATATAAGTCAGATGCACTGTCTCGCTTACGGCTGGAAGATTTATTTCAATTACAACGTTTAGTCCCCCTGACCTTCATCGGGGATATGGCTAACATCCTAGTATATGCACACGTAGGAAATGCCTCAGTTGTTCCAACGTTCAATAAATGAACTACTGGGAGTAATCTGAGTAATGAGCTTGCCCCTTGCCTGTATATGTGCCAGCAGCTAGCCAATAGCATTAACAGGACCATCAATGGGACCATATTAATATCAGATTACATCTCTATAAGTTCAAAGTGCTTTAGATTCAGAGAAAAACACAGTGGGGTCTAATCTAAACACTATTTGGTACATCAACCACCATCCACTCATACTGTACACAAATTACATACTGTACACAATAAATGGGATAAAATTGAAGTATCGTTAAGTATTCATAGGTTTGTCCAATCACAGCCCAGTAGAGGTTACATATTTTGGACTTCAAAGATAAAACAGCAAAAAGACAGCTAGGATTTTTAAAAAATGGCAAAATGATGACTTCAAAAATCATCATCATACAGCTGCAACTGAACCACTGACTATTTAGTTCTACATCTACGGCCCTTTTAGAAGTCCTCTGATTGGATGTTGGGATAACTGAGACATTTCTTATGTGTGTGTGTGTATACATACACAGTACGTAAGAACGTATGGAGGAGACTCAATGGACGATCGCTCAACTGGCTAAGAAATTGTTTAATCCCCTTCAGAGAGATGGCGGTCTGCTTAGACTGGTATAAGATGGATGGTTGGACTACTGGGGAAATCAAAAATCATGACCATCCCTAGAGGTCTACGACTAAATATATTAATTATTGGCTCTTCATACTTGATGAGAGCATTTATTAAGACAGAAACACGTAGACAAAATGTTAACTAAGGAAACTGCACAGAGTACAATGAAAATGGCAGGTAAAGATGTGGTTGTGCCAAGATGTCCAGCCCTTCTTTTCTATGTATCTCAAAGAAACGGTCTGTGAGTGCCTCTGCCTCTGGTCAGTCACCCACCCTTCTGCTTCCCTCTCTCCTCTTCCTCTCTCTGCTTTTCGTCTCTGACTGTCATTCCACATTTATGACCGGCCTGTGATGTGTACCCAAGACCAACGGGGCACGGCAAGATGGCCACTGTTGCCCTGGCAACAGAGTGGAGAGCAGGAGGAGAGAGTGAGAGATGGTTTTTTCCTCCCTTTTCCTTTCCTTTTTGGTTGTATGTTCAGGTTAGAGGGGAAAAATGGAGACTGTGAGAAAAGGGCAGAAGTGACACAAATAGAGAAGCTAAAACCTGTGCTCGTAATCGATATCCGCACACTCTCACTTCTTGGGTTTTGGCGTGAGGATAGTTTTACTTTGTTCATCGGTGATTCGACAGAGACCCCAAGACCGTGGGCGTCTGGGACTGTAAGAGCGAGTGTGTGCTGCTGTGTTTGTGTGCGAGTAAGGGAGCTCTGGTTGTGGTCTTTCGCTGTCTTTCTTGATGCGGTGCTGGATTAGAGGGGTTACATAATGCGCTCTGAGCTTCAAGCAGCATACGCTAAGAGGATTACCACAAGTCTACTAAAGACACTGGTCCACAGACACACTTGCACGCGCACACACACCGCGTGCAGCCGTGCTCTAAAATGTAGTGTCCACCAGCGTGTACAAATATACTCACATGTACAACGCGGTGCACATCTTGTGTCATTTGTTTTCGCTACTCGCAGGCTAACTATACGGATACTAATGGACACACACTCAGGATATCTCTGACCGGGGATAAGCTAAAGTGAGCTTCTCGTCTTGCTCGTCTGTCACCAGCCACAAAGAAACTAGAATAGGAGCCAAAGTCGTCCGATCTAACAGAAAGTTATAGGAAGTAAGAGTCAATCAAATAATGGTTGTGTACCCAAAAAGAAGTGCAGCCATGCCCCGGCCACACTTAAAACTGAGTTCCCTCTGTGGTTTTCCAGCCTGGTTCAGTTTTATTCATAAAGAGCGACAATCATCACAAGGTGCTATATATTGTAAGGAAAAGTTCCTGCAACCCCAGTGGTCTGGCACTCCCCTATGAGCAAACACTTGGAGATGGTGGCGTGGAAGAGATCTCCAGAGAAAACACCAAATGAGGGGGTAGTCGTCAGCGAGCGGGTCGAACGGAAAGAAATCTATAGGAGAGACGAGAAGTTAACGACCTGAACCAGCAGTATATAAACAGCCGGAGAGTGAAAATTTCATCATTATAAATCATTATATGCACACTTTTGTTTACAACAGATAAAGTTAAAAAACTAAACAAGTTGAACAGATGAATATGAGCACCTTCTCTGTACGTAACTGCTCAGATGCAGTTGTAATTATCACGTTAAAGCACTAATTAAATACAAGATTAAACAAATACGGCGTTGGAATTTCTTGAAATTGTACAATTTGCTTCGCTAAATTATTTGAAGCAGCGAATTCCAAAGTTTGGAGGCGGTGTTTGTTTGATTGACATGTGACAGCGGGGATCGTTGGGAGATTTGCGAGGGCCATAGAGTGCACATAAAAACCTGACGTGGCCACCGGGTTGGAAAAGTGAGGCCAGCGGGGCAAAGACCCACTGAGGGTCGCTACACGCTGGTCCAAAACAAATCTGCATCCAGCAAGCTCCCATTCAAAAATCATCACTTAGAATATGATGACTTGATATATTTTTCCATGAGTCACCGTGGTTTAGATGAGATCAGGTGGGTAGGGATGTTTTTATTGATCTCTTTAGGGGAAACCCGTTTAGCCATCCTGAGTAGTAGGGGCGTTGAGCAGCCACCATGCAGAGCAGCTCTAGATTTAAACCTTGATTAAAGTTAAAATGGCAGGAGAAGTTATCTGTAGCACCTCACCTTCCTCCTGTGAGGCAACAGTGAACCATGTGCTGCTGAACGCCACAAGCTAAATTCACTCTTTCTGATCTCGTGGTCCTCTTTCAATCTAAATCAGTAGATGTGATGCCTTAAGGAGAAGTCCAAAGAGAAGTTTCAAGCATGACCCGTCACCATCCTCTCATCCAAATATGGTCACTTCTCACTCCAGAAAACAAGGCCAGAATGCTAAGGACGTCCCAGTAATAGCTGACGAATGACATCACGCTGGCTACTTCCACTTGTGTGGTTAGGCTCTATTACGTTGTACGGTTTGAGTTCCATTCAGAAATTTTCCATTATAAATGAGTTTTAATGTCAACAGTCTTTTTTGCTGTAAAAAGGAAGAGGTCAATCTCGTGTTGGCTGTCACTTTAAAGGGAAGTGGTCGAGGCCCAATCCCTGCGTCGCCCTGTGATTCAAATCAGAGTGCGTTGCAGCAGTATCGCATTAATCAGTGCAGCAGACCGTTACATTTCTTTATACTTTAGCATAAACCTTTACTATGATGTATGCATGAAAACAATCTTCCAAAAAAACACACAAAAAAAACAAATCAGAGGTTTCCAAATTTTTAGCTTTTTAGTTGCGAGGGAAGCTAACGGGAAATCAGCCAGCTCTGAGCATGCTGTAACGATGCAAAACACAGAAGCTTGGGGAAGCTGCTGCAAACATGGCAGAAAAACCTGGATGTTTTTTGGCAAAAGTGATTAAATTTCATCAGGCACCGTCTTAGAGTTCTAATACTTCTGCTGTTACCGCCTTTTACAGGCAACGCAAACATGTCTCCTCCTCCTCGCCTTCATGTGGGTCCTGTTTTTGGACTTAACAACAGACATCCTGCATCAGTTATTGATTGATACTCACATTTATACGTGCACATAGGTGCACGCAGACAGGTGTAAGTACTTGGCGTGGTTGTTGTCACTGAGCCTGCTGGACCTCTGACCTCGTCTAATTGGAGTCATCCTGCCCTCCTCTGGCCTTGGTCTTCAGGGAACAGGTTGCCTTGAAAGGAGGGAGAGGATGTGCTGGGTGTGTGTGTGTGTGTGTCTGCAGGCTGAAGTACATTTGCCAACAAGATCAGTGTCTAATCTTGTTGTGAGAGGACGTGAGTGTGTGTGCTGGCTGCCACCCACTTGCCCTCGCTAAGGCACGATTGCCAGGTATCTACTCAACGTGAGCTCGGCTGGTTCAGCTTTTCAGGTTTTAATTTTAGCTTCGTTTTTTTTTTTTCCTGGACATCTCTAGTGTTTGTACTGTTGTGAGTCAAGAACTGATGCTAAAGTTAAGGTGATAGTGAGTGCATGTTAAAGGCAGGCGTTTTGGTTATTGGTGTAAATCTGTAAGTCTGCTTGTGAATGTGCCCATTAAGTGTAAACAACGGGCTGGGTGAGAGGTCAGCAGGAGTGCACCAACCACAGTTATAGAAGCTTGCACATAAATAGCGGCGTACCTGTGTTTACCTGCCTAACTCACACGGGTAAAGAAAGAAGCTAGCTTTGGGGAGGGCTAGTGAAGGGGGAGGGGGCTTGGAGCAGTTCAGGAGATTTTATAGGTACGTAAAAAAACAATAGGAACCCTGGAGGAAGGAAGTAATGACAGACCAAACCCTTCCCCCACAGCTATACTTGTGCACATACCTGCTCTCCATTTCCTGCAGTAATTGACCCATCTCTCCTCTCTCCTTTATCCCTACAATTAAATCATCTTTACCTACTCACACACACACACGAACACACACGCACACATAACAATCGATGACCAGTCTCTGACCTGTCACCGCATGCAAATTGAAGACATGCAGAGTGAGTGCCAGAGGAGAAGGTGAGGGTGCAGGGCAATGGGTAGAGATAAGAGACTCGATTCTCTTATTATGTGGAGAATCTGAGGCAGGCATGGACCAGCACATTATTGATCAGGTGACACACGTGCATGCACTAAGTTTGACGGACTTGGAGAGGGAATTGGAGAATTCGGCAACTGTGAAGATGGTGTTAAAAGTGTAACTTTTTAAACAACTTAAGCTTGTTTTCCATCACGTTTTACTTGACACGATTCTACACAGCAGTTTTTATGTCAAACAGCCCACTGAAATTAGCTACGGTGATTCTGAATTGAAGTTAAATAAAGCGATTCTTCAAAGAAACTGCCCAGATGCAGATTTTTTTGGGTGTAAAGCTGCTGTGATAAGAAGCAGAAACTGTGCCTTTAACAAATGCATCACATTGCTGCACTTTTCTCCGCATCGCCTGGCAGAACTGTGTGTTTCTCAGACGTTAAGCGTTCTTCACCCTGCCGGCTCCGTCGTGACGTCTAAGGACTTTTTTACCGGGGAAGTTATAGGCGCGAGTGGTCCTCCTGTGGTTGGCAGCTCCCTCGCCTAAACCGAGTGCACATGAGCATGCATCTAGAGGACACTGTCTCCTGCCATGTGCTACATGCGAGGAAGGGCAACTGCAGATAAAATCTCGACTGGATAAAAACACTGTTTACGTCTGAACATTTTTCATTACCAGCTGTGACAGCGTGGCCTTGTGGGTCTGCCTCTCTGTGTTGTTATGCGGTGTTTTGTTAGATCTGGTAATGTGCACGGATTGTTAAAAGTCCTCCAACCCATGCGGATATAAACCTGAAGGGAGGAAGGCTGCGGGTGCTGGCACTGCAGATGCTAGCCACACACTGCATCACGCAAAGGGGTCAAACATTTCAGCAGCAGATTATAAAGGATTGTGACTAACAGTCTGAAATGACCCTCAAAAATGATCTTTTTCATGGATGATTTTGTTTTCTGGTCATTTTCTTGATTTTAGTCTCTTCAGCTAGTCAGATATTGACCGGTAACTACCACAGAGAAGGCCTGCAGGTTTTTCCATGACGGCTTCAAAGCCATGAAATATACAGTGAAAAACAAAAGTTCACTTCAGCATTCTTCAGATGTTTTAGAAACACATCAAATTTCTGGTTAGAGAAGGTATGATTTGTATACTTATTTTTAATTTTAAAGACCTTAAAACGTCATACAGCTGCATTACTGGCTCTATTTCTGGTTTAGTGATCAACCAGAGTAACAGAATTTAATGATAGATCAGGGTTTTTCCCGGCTTGAGGTTTGTCTTTGGAGGGTAACCAAACAAAAACACACAACTTCAGTCTATGTGTCGTAAAGGTAACGAGTCTCTCCGGATATTTCCGACCATCTGATGAACAAATATTAGTCCCATTTGCCTGTAAATGAGTTTTATCTGGTTTTATCCTTTGGGTCTGACTAAAACTTTAGGAGGAGTCAAACTGATGACTTCACTCTTCTTCTTCTTCTTGTTTTTTTTACAGTCTCATAGTATCTGCAACAGGTGTTGTCACTGACATTGACACAAGGACTGAGCAATCAGATTCAGATGTGGGTTTGTTTTGCCATCGGGCTGGGAGGGTGCACGCAGGTATTATTCAGATGAAGCCTCACTTGTTGTGTTTTTAATTATGAGTGTTTGATTTCTTCTAAGAACAAAGTGGCACTCGTGCCTGTGTGGTTGTGTCTGCATGCAGATTAGCCAGCGAGTTTCGACAAAGTCTCGGCAGCTTGTGTTGCTGCAAAACTATGAGGCAAAGAAGTGAGTCACAGACACAAATGTATACTTGTAATTGATGGCTTACCCACACTCACTTAACAGTGACCTGTTCCATTTATGGTTGAGTGGAAATACTGTTATTGCTGCCTTAGAAACATTTCTTTTTAAACAGAACAATAACTACGACCTTCTGTGAAGAGATAGAAGGTCGTGGTTATTTACACAAAGCTGTTATTTACTTTGTCACCTGCATTTTTGAGCAATTATGCAGCTATGAAGAGAAAACATTAGCTTTCTTTTGAGGCGGGGAAATATTTGCATACCACTATTTTAAACTTCTCTGGCTGCAGTGACAGCTTTAAATGCTATATGTTAGAAAAAGCTAGCAGATTCCTGACCTGTTCACCCTGAGACTGCAAATTGTGCAGTCACCCATCAACAAAGACAATCATGCGTGAAAGGTTTGTTGCATAAGGACCGTACGTGGTTGTAGATTTGCTTCATCTTCCCCACACGAGCAGCACAAAGTGTATTTAAAGTAGTTCTCTGAGACAGCTGCGTCTCTGTTTGGTCACCGACACCCCGGGCTGTCTGATCGAAGCGTCCAGTGACCTCACCTCGTATCTTCTGCACACAAGCGCTACTCAGGGAAGAACAATTATGACCAACGTTGCAGGCGTGCCTTTCAGTTAACTTCTTTGATACATGTCTGAGACTTATCTTTTATCTGTACCACAAGTATCACTAACACCCAAGTGTGAAACTAAAGTTTAACATGGAAATCTTTGACTGTTTCTGGAGTGAGATGCTTAGATGTAATTACACATACTACACTTTCTCTGCAGATGATATGGCAGTGTACAATGACATGATCTCAGCATGGACGAAATGCTTCACGTCCACAGAGCAAACTGAAAAACGTGTTTAAAGGAATTACTTCAGTTTTCAGTTGGATCCAGTTCCTAGTTTGCTCACTTCCATCCCAATACTTTTATTCTTGGGCATTAATAGAGTATAGCTTCAGAACTGGGAAGTAAGGAAGGATAAATACTTACGGTACTGAAGTAGAATATTCAGGTATCTGTACTTTACTTGAGCAGTTATTTTTATTTACACCTTTTTACTTCTACTCGCTACATTTTTAAACAAATGTCTGTGCTTTCTACACCTTACATTCTCAAAATGGGCTGGTTACTGTTGGTTTGAAGCATTTGAGGGGGAGTTATTATTTGCGGGCCTTCAAAGTTCAAACCGTTTAAACCTAAACAGTAACACATGAAAGGCAGTGCTGTTCATGTATTAATCACCAGGGGATGGCCGTGGTGCATAAAAGAGATGAGAGATGCAAAACCGCGTGTGAAAAAGTCAGGGGTTAAAGTGTGCCGGTGTTTTTATATATCTTCAGATATTCTGAAGTCGTTCTACACCAGAACGACTGCAGGTAACGGTACTTCAGTACCTGGTTAGCCCTACCGAAGAAGGGAGTGACATTTTGTCACTGTGGCAGGTAATTTCAAATGCAACATTTCTATCAGCCCAACAAACATCAGCAAACACACAAACTGTTTGTGTGCAGTTTGTCTCACAGTGTGTTGCTAGCTAAAGGTCCACCTGCTGTATTTAACAGGGAGAGAAAAGAAAGAGAGCTAGCTTCACTCAGAGATGGAGAAAGATAAGAAAGACAGAAGAGGAGAGGAAGAAGAGAGGTTAGATTTAAAGGTAAGGACTCCTCAGTGGGGTTTGATAAACTGGGTCTTTACATGTGAACGTTGTTTTATCATAGTGTGAGACATGCTGCTGTGTACTGTCAGTGTAGAGGTTGGAAATCAGCCAGGACAACTCGTGAAACATCTTGTTTAATTCAGGTGTGTACATCCACAAAGACCAGGAGGTCAGCTGATCACATCTTATATTAAGAAAATCTACTGACGCTCTCAATAGAAAACATTGTGAGTTCTCTTGAGACATTCTTTTCCCCACAGTGCACCACTACAACTGATATTAGGGTTCCCCCAGATGTTGAATCCCACTTTAACCTCTCCCCTTCTCATTTTCCTGTTTAATAATAAATAATAATAACACAAAACTGATCCTCTAAAAATGATCCTCTAACGGGCCTCCGTTACGCCTTTAAATTCACCCTCCGCTTCCTCTAAACCCACTTTCTGATTGGCTGCGAAGCTCAAAAAGATGTCTTGACCAGCAAGCAGGTGGCTTCCACCCCCGCCAGTAGGTGAGGGTTTGTTTGGGTTTGAGTTACAGAAATTTCGTCATTCAATGGTGAGATTCTATATAGACAGCCACGAAGAGTCTTTGGTCTGTTTAGTGACCACGTGAACTCGACACCTTCACTCCAGTGTAACAACTATTCATGTGTCCTACAAGTGGACCTGAAAAAGTACATGAAATGACTGTTTGTGCATCGAGTCAGCGAACAAGTATAATTCCAGGTGACCTAGAAAGTGGACCTGTATTTGTGAAATTTATTAGACTAGCTTTGCATGATTCACGGTTCAGAATAATCTTTTTTTGTTTTTATCTCAGCCTCAGTCACACTGGCCCAGAAACCAGTCAGCGATCTACTAGTAACCAGTGGTTGCTATGGAAACATTAATTTTCTCCAACTCGTTGATGAGTTGTGGTAAAGCACAAGATTTACTTGTTTACGATTTGGGTTTTATTTTTTCAACTTTTACTACTACTCAGCGAATAGTTGGCGAGTGTTTGTGATAAGTCGATGTGTTCCATGCAAATCCGGTAGTGACCAAAGCAGTCACAGAGGGAGGTTTTATGGTGCAGCACCCATTTTTTTTTTTTTTTTTTTTACCAATTTTATCTTGA
>VOQK01028227.1:0-14855 GCA_015052645.1 Benitochromis conjunctus
ATGACTCCAATATGTTCGAGTTTTTGATAGCTGATTGCAAAGAAAGCGCAACGTCACCCAACATCTGAGAAACTTTTACATTTAATCGACAAAAATACAACAAAAAGAATTGAGAAATTATTCTACATTGTGTTGAAAATAGATTAATATTTTATCCTTTCCCCACTAAGTTTCAATCAGATGTCTCTGTATGTGTGCATTCCCTGGGTTTTGTGATCTCCAGCACGTCTGACTGCATGATTTAAACATTAAAGAATGTCTGTTCAACCTAAAAACAGAAAAGGGTGGGGAAAAGTGTGAAAGCATCCATCAGACCTGCAGTTTATCACTATAAAAGGCAGTGGACCTGTCAGAAGTAGAATTACTCCTCAGTGGATTGCATCTGTCAACTTAACTGTCATGTAATGACCCTGTGAGACATCATGACGCATCAGTCTAACTCACCATGGCACAGATCTTGTGGTACCCTACTTAATTCATGTTCACACAGCTTGCCACTCTGTCGTCACTGTGGTCGATACTTGAGGTGCACAGAGCTTTAATAGACAGGTAGAGAGTAATGGAGTGTTGACCACAGTATAGGCTATCTGAGGCTGTTAGAAGAGTACGTTTAATTGAGTTGGACAGAGACAAAAGCCTTTCAGATAGGAGCAATGTTGATTGGCTTTGCTTGATTTCGGTTAGGTGGTTATGTGCAAAATCCAATTACTGCCGACATTCCTCACTAATTATTAGAATTTAAATGATGTACTAAGTTTATGATTTGCCCTCCCACATTAGCCCTGGAATCCTCTTCATTGTAATTGTAAAATTCATTGTTCCCACATCAGCACAAAAAGTTTAGTCTACTGAATTTAAACAGGAACTCTTTATTTACCTATATTAAAAAGCTCAATTTCATCTTTCTGACTTGTGAATATTATATTTTAATTCATATTTATTTGTATTTTTTAAAGCAAGGCAGGATTTTATTTTTTACTTTTTTTACTACGAGTGACTAACAAGAGAAAAATCCCCAAAACCAAATGCATACACACTAAAAGTGTTGACAACGTAACACTGTGATGCTGGAGAATGCTTTGAGCATAAATGTATATAAAAAAAGACCTGAAGTGAGAATTTTTAAGTATCTAGTGTAACATTATGTTTATTGGGCCATATGAGTCAAATTATAAAAGTTCAAAAACAAGCTGACTTTTAGGCAAAAACCATAAAGCACACGCACAAACAGACCCCTTTAGGAACACCTTGCTCCTAGCGGTCTTGGATCCCCTTTGGCCTGCAAAACTGCCTTAATTTGTTATGTATAAAGCCAACAAGGTGCTGGAAACATTCCTCTGAGATTTTCATCCAGCAGAGATCAAGACTCATCATATCAGGCAACATTTTTCATTTATTTTTTGTGCACCTATGCAAATTAAAGCCTCAGTTCTTTGCTTACAGGAGCGGTGAAGTCTTCTGCTGCTGAAGCTCATCTGCTTTAAGGATCGATATGTTGTGTGGTCAGAGACGCATTTCTGTGTCACTTGGCTTCAGCTAGAGGTTATATGAGTTGCTGTTGCCGTCCTATCAGCTCAGCACAGTCTGGCCATTCTCCTCTGACATCTGGCATCAACAAGGCATTTTCATCACAAGAACTGCTGCTCACTGGATAGTTTTTCTTTTCTTTGTAAACCCTGGAGATGGTTATGTGGGAAAATCCCAGTAGATCAGCACTTTCTGAAATACTCAGATCTGGCACAGACAACTGTGCCTCATTCAATTCACTTAACTCACTTTTCTTTCCCATGCTGACGCTCGGTTTGAACTTCATGTCATCTTGACTGTGCTCACATGCCTAAATGAGTTGCATTGCTGCCATGTTATTGCCTGATTAGATACTGTATCTGCATTCATGAGTGGATGAACAGGTGTACCTAATGAAATGGCTGTCAGTGCTGTAATAGTTGTTTTCAGTTGTTTTGCTTTGCAGAAGACATTGATGCAATAAAGTTTAATCTAAATCTAAATTCATAATTGCCTAATAAATGTCTGAAGTCCAAACTACAGTTTCAACTTATGGCACTATGCTGAACGTACTAATATTTATTGATTGCTTCACAATGACATTCGCAGCTCTCATGCAGTTCCCAGGTGTGTGCCAGATGCCCGCACAGCAGTGAGCAAGGAAACGCTGAGTGGTCGGATAGAGAGAGTTTGACTTGAGCAATATGGGTGAATACTGTATGAACAATGTAGTTACTATACCTGATGCAATAAGGGAGGAAAGGTTACTATGGCTGTAATGTGACCAAGACCTGAGAAAGAGACGCTTTACAGTACTGGACGATTCTGTGTGTGACAGGAAGTTTTGCCTGGTTATGACATAAAAATGAAAGCAGAACTACTTGTTTTTTAATGCGGTAGTCATTTACCTATCGCAGTTGATAAAACACTGCTGACCAGTGACATGAGATAAAGAAGAAAACTGACAGTGTGTGTGCTCCTCACAGGTTTACTTAAAACAGTGATAAAGCCGTTAGCTGAATGCCCTCCATTTGAAATCACATATTCACAGACAGAAGTAATGAAAAACTCAGTTGCATGCCACTATCACACTACCAAAGGGAATATAAAACACTAACATTTACATACATAATGACTTGTACTGCTGTTTTTCCATTTTCAAATTGCCCATTCCAAACACTAACCCACTTTTGGATCTTCATCTGGTTATTACGCTGTGTATTATCAGCTATCAGTTAAAACAACCTTTAATTGGCATCAGATGAAAAAGGTTGTAATATGGCAATGGAACATGTGGAAATGTCATGACATCTGCACCTTGTAACTTTTGTTTTGTATCGATTGCAGCTACTGCATGACCAGGAAGC
This sequence comes from Benitochromis conjunctus, assembly GCA_015052645.1. Classification (NCBI taxonomy): domain Eukaryota; kingdom Metazoa; phylum Chordata; class Actinopteri; order Cichliformes; family Cichlidae; genus Benitochromis; species Benitochromis conjunctus. Next base: position 2,874 of record VOQK01028227.1, read on the forward strand.
CACCCCTCACTATGCATTTCACACATTCTCTTACACGCAGTTTCCCTCCTCGAGATCATAATTTATTAACAAGTCTGATCTCTCTCTGAGACACACCATCACAGCTGTACATCCTACTGCCCTTTCGCTCACTGCCTCATCCCCTGAGCGTATGTATGCATGTGTGCATGTAGTGAAAAGGGGATGTCAGTGAACAGACATAGCAGTGTGCACGCAGTGTATACATGTGCATGCTGGCAAGTGTGTGCGCAGCTCAGTGTATGCTGTGACTGTAGTTAATGATGAGAGGTGAGCTGTGGGAAGCAGCAGTGATTTCCAAACACTTCCCTGTTTCCTCACTGGAGCATAACAGTGAAAGGATCATGTCGAGCACAGCAACAGTGTTTTTATAAAGAAAAAAATGACAAAACTGGAAAGACCTTCAAAGAAAGAACTTCAGGAGGCCTTCGAGAACGGAACGAAGGACCTATTTTTTGTGCTAATGACTACTCCCTACATGGAATCACTAAAAACGGCAATTAACCACAAAATGAAACCATTTAACAAACAAACAAAAACAAATTCGAAAAATGATATATGCTAGAAAACCAGAATTTTTTACACAAATACGCCAATGTACCTTTTTCTTTTTGATGCTTTCTAGGATTCCTTAATTTAGTTCACTGTTATAAAGATTATGTCCCATCATTTTCATTTGTCAATAACTGTCTTACAGACAAAAAAATATGCCAAATAAACATTTTGTAAAAAGTAGACATGCTGGCTTTTGGAAATTGGTGTAGGAGTGATATCCGCATGATCAATCCATGGGCGAGCCAAACTCCTAAATATAACATTTAAAAACATCAAGACAATCAAGTAGATGAGCCCAGATGTCGATGTGGTATGCCTTGTTGTTAGAAAAGTTAGCAATGTGCAGATTTAAAAGTGGGGAAACTGGAGATCATTCATTTGGAATGAAGTGTTTTTTGTTTGTTTCTGTGATGAAGCGTGCGGTCTTTTATGATGGTATAGTACATAAAGCTGAATGCAAATATGACTTCATGGAATGATACCTACTTTAACACAATATTGGGCTGTTGGTGAGCAGCAAGTTATTGCATTTAATTACTTCAGTAGGCACTTGCTTATTCTTTTAATGAGTGGCGATGCCACTGGTTGGTTCATCCCATAGAGACAAATAACCATTCACACCTATAGCAAGTTAGAAGCAACTGTTAACCTGTATGTCCATGCAGCATAGCACACATGGAGCAGACTGACGCAAGCAGAAAGAGAACATAGTTCACCCCCATATTTGTTCGTTGCATAAAACAAGTCACTGTCATTTTGATTGACCTACCTGTCTGCTTACTGCGTTAGACTCGTCTTGGCTTTACACTGAGATTGGATCCCATGTTTTCATCCCCTCATCTTCAGTGTTGATGAACACAAGAAACCAGAAAGAGAAAGAATAGAACAAAAGAGGAAAAGTCATGATCCCACATCAGCGTAGCAATTGTGAAAATACAGTCTCATGTGACGTTAATTTCATTTATGCCTTGTAGGTATGAGACTGCCTACAAAGACATCAAGTCATGAAAAAAATGAGTTCAGCACCGCGGACAGCGACATAAAAGAAAACGCACTCTGCTGTCCTCAGAAACACCTGAGCGTCAAAAGTACTCACGGAGACACTGCTGACCAGTTTAAATAAATATTACTGTAAAATAGGAGCAAACTCTGGTAATGCACTGTCAGTGTCAGCTTTTTCTATGCTTCAGTGATAGTAACATATGCTTCATCAAACATTTTAACGTGAAAATATCCTTTTAAAAAGCGTAACATCCCAAATAAGATTTTTAACATGTGCACAAATGATTAAATAAAATATAATATTTAAAATTATTTATACTCCTGTTAGTCACACTTAATCCTCTTCATATTTCAAATGAGAATTATATAATGTGATTGTTTCAAATAGTTCTAAATCATGCAAAAAAATATTTATTATATTTTCATCCTCGTTTATTACATTTTGCTCAGTTTTGATAGTTCTTTAAATGCTCTCATCCTTTCATGCTTAGTAAAATTATGTTGCACTTTAAATTGGCCAGGACATTAGTCACATAGATAAATAAAGAAATAAATAACACTGCATGGAATATCCATATTGCTTTCTAAAATCCCACAGTCCCAAAGGCACTGCTTAACAGATGTTCTGTACAATATGTACTGTATGCTTTGATAAGATTTAGTAAAATACCAACGTCCCATATTCAAGCCTTCCTGATGCCTGTGCTATGGTTCCAGTATATTCTCATTAAAAATGAAAGGCAAATACGTCATCTAAAATAATTAAAATGTACTGAAATCACCTCCTATTAGAGGTTTTTGTAAAAAAAAAAGAAAAAAGTTTTGTCCTTGTTAGGAGTGGGTGACTTTTAATTGAATATAACAAAAAAGATATAATATCTTTAAAAAAGAACACTCTTGCAGCAAAATTCCCTTTTTCCTCTCTCATTTTTTTCCTCAGCTGTTAATGTACATCCTGCCATTGGTAACATATAGTCACCAACTTATGATTAAACACACCTCCGTCTCAGCTGTCACGCACAATCCTTTCAAGCTGTTGAGCAGGTGCATTTCAGGATGTTAGAGCTCCCCACAGCACGTATGGCTATAGCTGCAGAAAAGAGGTCATGATATAGGTGGCGTTCTAGAAATTTCTATGGATACAGTTCTAATACACAGGTCACTTTTGGATTTAACTGCTATTAACTGCCACTGTGCCCCATGAATAATAAAACTTTTAAAATATCCTATAAAAGCTTAAAGAACTGACTACGACATAAATTCTCATCATAATCTCTCATTTCTTGCATTAGAAAAAGGACTTTGGCTAATAGGTCTGATTCATAAGAAAAACATATAAACGAATAAAGTCAACCTGTCATTGCATCACAGAAAACATCACCCCATAATCTCTAGTGGTCAGCATTTCTTCTAAAGTCTGAATCTATGTTACAACACAAGCATGCACATACACACAGTTTGCACAGCTCTAAAGCAGCTAATGATGAGGTTCTGTAGTACATCCAGTTCGGCCAGGTGTAGTGTGTGGAATGTACATGACCGTTTCTACATAAGTAGTACATGCAAACAAATCGAAATCACAAATGAAGCTTGTAAGCACATTTGATAACAAAATACATCCATTTGGCAGGAGAGATTTTCAGCTGCCTTAACCACAGATTAACATCTACTGACACAGAAGAATGCACGTAAATACACTTACACATAAGCATGTAAACACAAGTTAAAGTCCAAACATGTCACTAAATCCCCACCCATAGTTGTCATCCTCCAACAATGCAGAGAGAGTTATTGATGTGCAAACTCTCTGTACAGTTGTGAAATTAAACTTAGTTATGCAACAAGTTTCAAAAAGAATTTACACTCAGAGATGTTGCTTTATATCAATAAAGACATCCCAGCCTAGTTAATCAAATATTACATTTTTTAAAGATATATATATAAAATCCATAACCATAGAAACATGAATATTTTATATTATTCTGAAAAAGTATCTAGCTGCCATTTTACACAAGCAATAATAACAGGTTCATGTAGGGGAAATACACCTTTTATCTAATTCAGCAACTTAGTTAATTTAAAAATTCTCATTGCTCGTTATTTAGGCTTATCATTTTGATATTGCATTTCTAATACAGTTAAAACACACACAGTATATGATTATCACAGATGGACATTTGATCATGGTTTGGTAAAATTCTATATCATCTAGTAGTCCCCAATTCAATACTGTAACTCCAGTATAACAGAAATATTATTTTATCCTTATCTGCTGCATACCATTTTAGTAAAATATGACATTTTTGGTTAAAATTGATTAAGAGTAACCAAAAGTCTTTCCCTGACTAATCAACACATAGAGATATCAGCTTCAGCATGGGTGGTGTGGGGCAGGAATGACATCTTTTCTGAAGTCTGTCCAAAATGCACCTCAATGCGCACACCAGAAATAAACACAAAACACACATCTAAAATGTATTGTTTTTGTTTTTATGTTTGTTTTTAAAAGACAGCACATTATAGACCCTTAATATATTAAAGCTAATTACAAGCTCTCTCCTGGGGCTTATAAAAACGCACCTGTTCTGCATGAATTCGGACACGGGCCATGATTTTCCCCTGTTTATAAAACTGTAATTTGTAGCTGTTTTTCTAGTAGAGTGCAGAAGATTAAAAAATGGCCAGTAACATGAGGGTGTTGCTATATGAATCAATATGTTTATCCAATTATCCACTAAGTTCTGTTACCCCTCTACGCTTGTTAGTGAGAAATATAAAATTGCTCGTTTAAGCCAGTATAGCTCATACACAGCAAGTAATGTGGACATTCCCATTTTGCTTGTTCTACCTTTAGTGCAGGTCCACTTGCCTCTCCTCTAGCGCAAGGTGTGAAGTGGATCCTCAGATGCAAACGGAAAGTAACACTGATAAACAATGACCAGATCCAGTAATCGGATCCACCTGTATGCCTCTTTTCAAAGACTACCCGCCCATCCTTCCCTGGGAAGCCTAAAGCCGAGGGACATGCCTCAGTGCGGTTTGTCTGAACCCAAATAACTTCTCCGCGCGGAGTGAAATACGCAACTGCAGATAGTCTTTGTTTCACCTTCTGTATCTTTATCGTGCATCTGCTGCAGAGATTAGCAACCATTTCCCCCCCTGCTGACACAACCCACAATCACTGAACGTGACTGAAAGGAAACAACAAGCACGTTTATGCAGTACAACTGGCTGTTTAAATCCTGCGCAAAGTTCAAAGCAAATTGCTCCCTACAGTAGGATTGGCTGACGCGCGCTTGAACGCTCCCGGACTGTCAATTCTTTCACTGCACTCTGACAGCCACTACCTACCAGTCAGGAATGTATGAGATTTGACCTACCTTGACGGCTTCGATCCTTGAAAGGTTGCGCACAAATCTCAAGCTGCTGGAAGTTTGACTTAGTCTACTCCTGATCCCTCGGAGGAGTCGCACTGAGAGAGAGGATGGGCGCCACTGCTCTGCGCGCCAGCTCTGTGGCCGTGTGTGTGTGTGTGCCCGTGAGCGCGCGTGCACGAGAGAGGAGAGAGTAAGTGTGTGTGTGTGTGTGTGTGTGAGAGAGAGAGAGAGAGAGAGAGAGTGAAACAACAGACGAGCAGAGCTGAAGCCCCTTGCCAAAGGATGCTTCAGTCTCCTAGCAACAACAATCGATCTGGCAAGGAGACATTTTTATTGGATAAAAAGAAAACTTAGCCACTCACCCCCCCCTTTAGCACATGTTTACCACTCAGAACAACAACTCCAGCTTCAGTGAGTGAAGACAGAGAGTGAGAGAGTGAGAAGAGAGGTGTGTGTGTGTCTGTGTGTGTGTGTGTGTGTGTGTGTGTGTGTGTGTGAGTTCAAAGAAGATAACCTGAGTGGATTTCTGCTGCTGCTGATGATGATTATGACGTGTGATCTGATTGGTTCATTCTTGCGTTGTTGTTTTTAACTCTGGTGAAACACAAGGACCTGTCGTGGCTCCACCCCCTGATGTTCCTGCGGGTTGGTCACCTGAGGGTCTGTATGGGGACAGGTGGAGGCTGCTGCTGATTAGACTGCTGTGTGTGGGTTTATGGCGGGTCTGTGCATCTCCATGGTGATTCAGCATTGTTTTGATGGTCCTGTCGGGACTGTCGGAGTGTCTGCAGCTTTATGGAGGCTTTATTGAATCTTGTAGATGCTCCTGCAGGATCTCCACAGACTAACATCCCCATAAAGCCGTTTACAGACTCTCTGAGTGTCTCGGGTGACTCCGGCCGCCTTCCTTCAGACCTTTGAACTTCCTGCAGGTGTGAGGCTTTAGCATCATAAACAGCTTTTCAGATATTCTATCAGACAGCCTCATCAAGGCCTCAGAATCACCACAGACGCTCCTCACAGTAAACGGCAGGATCTGACCCTTACTTTTTAAAGCAGTTCTGTGTGTCATCGTCCTTCTCGGCATTCAGGTGGAACAGGTAGAGCCTGCAGCACACTGACGCAGCTGATTCCAGGCACAGAGCCGCAAACAGACAAGCTTTCAGGAATCAGTTGTTTCTGATAGCTGCTGATCCAGAGTGGGTGTGAAGCAGAGGGTGGTGATGGTGGTGCTGGTGCACACTGTCCCTCTGAAGTGTGATGTGAGGTCAGAGCTTCGAGTGTGTGATGGATCTTAGGGCAGCGTGATGCTGAAAATGAAGATGCACACACGTGGACAATGAGACACCTGTGGTGAAGAGGGCGGGTCCATACTCGTCCATCCGTTTTCCTCATTTCTACTGCGGGAAACAAAAACTGAACGTCTGTGGGAGCAAAAATACCTAAAAACAAGTCAAACACAGAATGAAAAAAGACGAAAGTCAGCAGCTGTTTACGCTCAAGTCAGGAAACAGGTCAGAGGTCACAGAACTTTACATAAGGAACAGCTGATTGGCAACATATCTGATCACACACACTTATATAATGTGTGTCTGTGATCAGATATGTTGCCAATCAGCTGTAGTGCTGCAGTATGTGTGTGTGTTATGTAAAGTTGAGCTGAGCTCATTTCTCCTCATATTAATAATAATAATAATAATTATTATTAAAATTATTAATATGAGGAGTGTTTTGGAGGCTTGTGCTGTCTGGAGGGGAAAACCACTTTTAGCGGTTTGTTTTTATTTTATTTTTTATTGAGTTTTCATTTGTATTTATTTGTGTCTATTTGTATTTATTTGTATTTACTTGTGTTTATTTGTATTCTTTCTGTGTATTTGTGTTTATTTGTATTACTTCTGTGTACTTGTGTGTATTATTCGTGTGTGTTGCGTGCGTTTTGCCCGGGGCCCCTGAGTGCCGTGCCCCTGCCCCCTGTGCGGGCAGACCCCGGGGCAGAATCAGGGAGCAGAACTGCGCAGCTGCAGCTCGGAGTTCCGACCCAAACTGCCCCCGCCCCCCCGCGCTGTTTCCGCCGGTCACGTGAGCCTCCAAGTTTTCAGCCCGTCCCGGTGATACCGATCAGTGAGTCCGCGGTCGGGTTCACGCGAGGAGCATCCAGCAGCACAGCCGCGCGCGCACGCACGCAGCGGAGGCTCGAGGAGCGGGTGTGAGCGCGCGGACGCCGCAGTCCGGAGGTCCCGGAGCTCAGGCCGGAGCGGGCGCGCTCTCTGCGTGCCCGCCGCACCGAGCAGCCTCAGCGCCGCACGCCGGCCACAGCGCACCGCAGGGCGGACGAACATGCTGCCGGGGGCCGCCTCGTGCCACGGCCGCGCGGAGCTGTGAGCGCGCACTCGGCGCCGTTACCGGGGATGGTGTCGGGCTGCGAAGCGGAGACGGCGGGGTCAAAGTTCGGCGGCTGCTCCTCGCGCACGCACGCACGCACACACGCGGGGCCGGAGTTCCAGTAAGAGCCCCGCGCACGCGCAGCCGCTCTCATAAACGCAGCGCAGCTCGCGGGCGGCGGACGGAGGACGGACATGTACTCTCCGCTGTGCCTCACGCAGGTCAGTCGCACTTTCTGCACTTTTCACGCACTTTGTCCGCGGCCGTGCGCGCGTCTGTGCGCACAGCGCACGCGGCTGGGATCTCCGGCGGCTCTGCCCGCGGCTCCGTGCCCCGGCTGAGCGCGCTGAGTCCCGCCGTCGGGCTGCGCAGGGCTCTGCGGGCTGTGCGGGGCTCTGCGGGGCTGTGTGCCGCCAGCCGCTCACTCCTGCGGGGTTGCGTTCAGGGTCAGAGGTGAGAGTAGAATTATCTGGACGTGTTTCAGGCTCCCAACAGAAGCTCTGGTGTGTGAAGCGCAGCGAAAACGCAGGTTTAGTTCTGAATGATCAGTTTCATCAGAGGATTTGTTTGATCGTGGCTGTGAATGAACGTGAGGCGTGCTCGTGTTTGCCCTGTCGCCTTCGTTCTCGGACTCTGGTTTTATTTGTGGGTGAATCTGCAGCAGCTTTACGTGTAATCTGATTACCGGGCAGTAAAACCAATAATCAGCAGACCGTAGGTTTTTACAAATCCTGCTCAGAGGATAATGTTTCAGTGTGAACGTGTGTGTGATTCATCTCAGTATTCAGCTTTTTATTTTTGTTTCAGGGAAATATTCTGCAAACTCTGTGTGTGTGTGTGTGTGTGTGAGAGAGAGAGAGAGAGAGAGAAAGGGGAAAAAACCAAATTTAAATGTGAAAATTAATTTAAATGTTAAACTTTTGTCTGTGTTAAATTTGAATCTGAATTTCTGTGTGGATATTTAATTCTTTGGGATAAATTTGTTTGTAGGTGACGTAAACGGCTTGCTTTTGCCCGCCGGCCATAGGAGGGCGCTTCACACGAAACGTTTTGGTCATTTATAGCGTGATTAAATTTGTATATTTCTCTACGGTGGTTCGGACTAGCGTTTAACTTCTTTGAAAGAAAAACAGCTCAGATCTATGCGTAGTTCCAGGTCGATGATTTAAAGAGAATAAAAACAAAAAAGCAGCAGGTTGTTTGATCGTTTTTAAAATATAAAAATCTAAATATTTTTATGTGTTTATCAGTAATGTCAGAGTTAAAGGGTCCGATCAGCTGGACTTCCCCAAACCAGCTTCACAAGGATCTAACACCATCAGATCCCCAAAACATAAAGCAGGACTGTGTGTGTGTGTGTGTGTGGCTGGATTAATAGGAACATGCTGTCTTTGAGTTGGTGTGAGGGGGATCGAACCCTCTGATTAGTGAGACCCTTCCTGTCGGTCCCCAGGCGCTCGCAGCGAAGCGTCGGCAGCTCCGCCGGGCCTCAGACGACAGGCCGATAATTCCCTCAGTGTGGCGTTATTGCTCCTCTAAATGACTGTGATTCAGGGGGTTGTTGTTACTCGGAGCCCATTACATCTGTCACCGAGGTACGGGGGGGACGTGAGCCTTGGCCCGTGCTCGCTCTCCCCTCGCAGGGAAAAAAGGCCGAGAGAGACGAAGAAAGAAACCCGCTTTGGCCGGGCGGCCTTTCATTCAGCGCTGAGCTGCAGCGCGGCCGGCCACTTCAGCATAAATCAGCTCAAACCCAAAAAGTCAAATTACAGGGAGAAAGATTCAGGAGGCGGGAACGGCGCCCAGATTACCTCCAACCGGGAATTTCATGTTTCACAGAAGCTGAAAAATTCCCTTCAGCTCAAACAAATTGATCAGCATGTCATTTGATTTTTAATGAGTCTGATTTATAACACATTCAGTAACAAAGCACAGAGATTTATTTAACTCTCAGCACTAGTTTGACTTATTCAAATCCATCCAAACATGGACATGAGGCTGTGGGGAGCGCCGATGCCTGGCTTCAGCCTGCTGGTGATTTTCCCGACATGCTGAACCGGATTGACGGCAAGAGCCGAACGTCTGAATTTTCTTTGTTTTGTGGCTTAAAATATTTGCAGCAGAGAGACTGAAGTAAACCCCTAAAAACCCCAGAAACACAGCGGCAGGAGTTCTGTGAGGAGCGCCGCAGGATTATTCAGTCTGAGGACAGCAAACATTCCTGAGAACAGGAGGGATTATGCCGGCCTGTTTTCAGGCTCAATCTGAGAGCGAGTGACTTGTTAAGTGGGATTTTGTTTGCGGCGGGCGGAGTGTGAAGAGGTGGTGGAGGAAGCGGCGGTGGAGCCGGTGTGAGCGGCTCAGGAAGCTGAAACGTTGCACTGGGCTGTGAGGAATGTTGGTATGTGGCTCCGGCGAACATCCAGAGCCAGCGAGCTGCAGATCCACTGTGGAATGTGTGTGTGTGAGAGAGAGAGAGAGCACATTGCCCGTCCAGCAGCCGCTCGGCGTCCTAATAAGTGCCCGAGGACGCTCGCAGACAAAAGGCCGTCCTGCAGTGAGAGCCGAGCTCGGAGAGCGGCTGCAGGTCGGCCGCGGAGCTGCTGGAGGCGCTTTGGAGACGAAGCCGCTCGCCTGGATCGTCTCCAACCAGAAACAATGTGCTGTATTCACAGCCTCTGACAAGGGAGGGCGAGCAGTGTTGTATGAAAAAAAGGCGTGCAGCTGGCGCTCTGATGCACAGCCTGGAGATACAGTTTCCTCTTCGGAGGCAGCGCTCCTAGCTCCAGGTTTAACACGGCTCTGACTCCCAGCTGGAAAACTTTGCTTTCTATACGTTTAACCCCGAACCTGCAGCCCAACCCCAACTCTTCTTTTTACAAAACAAAACTCGTCAAACAGTTTGAGTTGTAATGTTGAGCACCCAGTGTACACCGATCCTACAAACATATTAATCTCCCGCTGAAACTAGGCCCCAAAATTCAGATTTCCATCCTGGTTATTGGAGAAAAATCCCACAAAATGTGTTTGTGTTTGCAGAGGGACCCAATGAGCTTCGAGCTGCACACAGGAAGCCGTCGTTGGTTCAGTGCAACGGTTTCCTGTGGGATAAAAGAATCGTTGTATTTGTTGTGATTTAAACTGAGATGATGCGCGGGGGGGGTCGGGTCACGATTCAGAGTCCACTTTTTCCTTCCTAAGCACTCGGCTCTGAATGAGTGCAGATATACTGGAAACTTTCAGCCTTAAAATTAATGTAATTAACAGTTTCCTGCACGCTGCACTCAAACACACAGTCTGCGGGTCTGGAGGAGAACCGGGTCAGATTGCAGGACATCCTGGTGCACTCAGACGTGTGTGTGTGTGTGTGTGCTCTGAAATCAGCTGTGACGGCTGCTTGTGAACATGCAGTGTTGCAGGAGCTCGTCACTGAGGCAGGAGAAAGTGAAAGAGCTGCTACAGGTGGACACTTGGATCAGACTCTGCTCAGGACAATGACGATAATAATGTGCTGCAGCTTTCAGGGACTCCACGGCTCGAGTTGCTGCAAAGCGGCCCGGCTCTGAAGAAAGAAAGCGGGGTTTGTGGAGCTCGCACACAGCTGTGAGCCGGCGTCCACATGCCACCCGGTCGGAGGCATTCACACGTATCGAGATGTGTGCGAGCTCCTTTGATCTATGAATAGAGCTTTTTTTCTTTTTCAGTACGTGGCTGAGGAGGAGGAGGAGGAGGAGATGGAGCTCTGGGCCTCCGAGGGGTTTGATGTGAATCAAAAATGTTCCATGAAGACATTTTCTGTCCGTCTGCTTACCCGGGACGATATTTTCCTTCTTCCTCAACATTGCTGCTGTTTTCCTTCACGGCCGTCTGTGTTTACATGGAAACAAAGTGAAATGACAGGTTTTCTCTGAGCGGCGTCGCAGACAAGCGTCCAAACCCCGAGAAGCAGCACCAGCAGTATTTAGTTTTCCATCCGTGCTCTCGGACGCTAGTTACACATCCGCTTTGATTTCACCTGTTTAAAATCAGCTCACACCTGAATGTTCTGTAAATAACAAACAATAATAAAAATCAGCTGACGTGTTGTAAATACAATTTGTCTTTCAGCCTGTGGAGTTTAATCACACGCTGCTCTTAAATCAGCTCAATGCTGATAAAAACGAAAAAGGAAAAAAATCAATAAATTAGACACTGCAGTAAAACCTGTTTTCTGGGATAACGTCTAAATGTCTTAACTTCCTGTTGACTCCTGATTGGTTCCCGGCCATCAAGGGGGAAATGTGCTTGTAAAAAAACTGAAAGTTTACTGCACTGTTTTTGTTTTTTGGTTCAGTACTGCGGTAACCGCAGTTGTTTCATCACCACATGTCAAACAGCCACACGTCCTGTACTCTGATTACTTTTACCTTTTCTTAAATCTAAAAATGGCGTCTGTTTATTCCTGGGGGCATTATCGCCATCCACAGAAAGACTCTGGGTTTGAATCCACTGCTCATCTGAGGAGGAAGCCACGCACTCACACCGTCTGGCACATCTGCACTTTGTACCCGATCGTGTTTTAGTCTGGAAGGAAAAGCCGTTTTCAACGTGTTTTTGCTGGGATTCATGAACCAATCACAGCCCTGAACTGGCTGTTGCTGGCCTG
>VOQK01028228.1:0-12492 GCA_015052645.1 Benitochromis conjunctus
CTCAGCATTTCTAGCTCTCTAGTTCTTTGTGCTGTGATTACTAGTTCTTAGGTTTTGTTATGTGGCGTCCCTGTGTTCTGTGTTGTCTACTCTGTGCCCTCCTGTCCCACGTTTCAGGTTCCTATGTTCTCTGTCTCCCGGTCTCTGTGTTACGTTTACGTATATCTTGAGTTCAGTCGGTGTGTTTCCTGTTTTACTTTGAAAGTCTGTGTCGCATGTCAGTGTTTCTAGTGTTGCTTCCCTTGTCTCGATTAGTCTGATTTCTCCCAGCTGTGTCTCGCTCCTGTCTCCCATTCCCTGATTAAGCCCTTTATTTTCCTTGCCCTGTGTCATGTCGTACCCTCAACCAGCTGTGTGTTTGTTCTCCCTTGCCAGTTTAGCTTATGTTTATGTCTCTTGGTGTAGTTCAGTTTGTGTCCAGCAATAAAGCTGTTAAAGCTCACGTCTGCCCTTTTTGAGTCTGCATATTGGGTCCTTTTCCTGCCTGCCTGCACACAGCCATGACAAACTTGGGGTTATGCCCATGGATATTTGGTAAGAATGGAGCAACCAGGGAGCGAACCACCAGCCTTACCAATAGTAGAGGATCTGCTCTACCTCTTGAGCTACTGAAAATCTGTTGTAAAGGTAAAGAACCTACAACAATACAGAGAAGATCACAACATTCAGGTTACCCACTATGACCAAGGGCTTTGGCGACACTATGCTCTTCCTCTTAACAAGAACAGTCCTCTGGCAGAACCAGGTTCAGGCAGAGGCTAAAGACATGCTGTGGAAAAGAGCCAGAGATAAACTGATTAATGATTCAATGCAGAGTGATGTATAAACGCACAGTGAGTGAAGAAGAACATCATGGGAATCCCCCAGCAGTATAGGCCTATTGCAGTGTAAGGGGGGATTCAGGATCATCTGATCCAGCCCTAAATATGCTTTATCAAAAAAAAGTTTTAATATTAATCTAAAAAGTAGAGAGGGTGTCTGTCTCGTGAATCCAAACCCGTAGCTGGTGCCACAGAAGAAGGTCTGAAAGCTGAAGGCTCTGCCTCCTATTCTACTTTTAAATACTCGAGGAACCACAAGTAAGCCTGCAGTCCGAGAGCGAAGTGCTTTAATGAGGTGATACAGTAAGATGGGGCCTGATCATCAAGACCACAGATGCGACGAAAATAATCTTAAATGTGATTCTGGATTTAACAGGCAGCCAATAAAGAGAAACCAGTGTGGGCAAAATACTGTATGCTGCCTCTTTCTAGTCCCCATCAGTACGCTGCTGCTGCATCTTCAATCAACTGAAGGCTTTTCAGGGAGTTTTTAGGACATCCTAATATTGTGCATGATGCACAGCATGCATAGATATGCCACATTTTCATCTAATACCTTTTTGTGAATCACCTTGGTGGTGTAAAAATATTTTATTATTTTATGTCTATCTCTGACTTTTTTAACAGAGTCAATTAAAGAAACAAAAATGATGCTTTGGTAACAAAATGTCTGGGGGTCACTGTTACAAAAGCTCCGTCACCTTTCATTTTCAGCCTTGTATGATGGACAACCAGCAAGACCTGAGCAAGTGTGTAGCCACACACAACACTTGCCCATTCCTTGAGTTAGATCCCTGTTTTGTTTGTCTTGAATGACACATTGATCAGTGTTAAGTGGCTCAAACAAAATGATTCCTCTGAAAATGGTCAGATTCAAGCACTGGACTGAAAAGGAGTGAAAACGACACCAATGTTCAAAGAAAACCTTTAAAAGACTAAGTAGTGCTAAGAGAGAGCTAAGTGGTGATTTAATTTCAAGCATGTCTGGCACCTTGGAATCAAAACAATAAGGGGCTCTGCAAAACAACAACAACAACAACAACAAAAACCCACATTGAGCTTCAAGGTTTAAAATTTCAGCAAAATTTACTGCAAAATATCATCAGAATCAAGTAGAGGCTTTGGAGAAACAACAAACTCATACCAAAGAAGACTGGCAATTTCAATTCCTCTCTATAACTGTACTTACAGAACAGGTCTGCCTATATGGCAAAACACAGCAGGAACATTTCAATACTACTTGCATGTTAAAAACAAAGCAGACAAAAGAAGTTTAAAAGCCAAAATACAGATGAGTACTTTACACCAGCTAAGAAAAGTCTTTTTTCTTGTTGTTGTTGGATTTTTTTTTAAAACACATCTTCTCCTCCCACCATTTTTTCAACCCACTTAAATTTGATGAGATGAGGACATCATTAACCTCACATTACATTCACAGAAGCTCTTCAGTGGATGGCTTGCTTCTGCTAAGTTAACAGCCTTAACACAGAGGCTATGTTAACAACAGGAAAACATTCTACAGTAGAGTGGAACAGACAAAAGGCACGATATTCACAACAGGCCAGTGAAGTTAAGTATATGTGCGCGTGTCATTAAAGGACAGTATCGTAGGCATGAGACAGGTTCAAGGCGAGCCAAGTCTCAGCTGTCACAACAGTATAAATGCGTGCCTTTTCAAAGCTGTTGAAGTCGGTGGTTACGCTGACAGTGTAAGCGCCCATGTTGTCGACGAGAAGCCAGTCGCCCACGGACAGCTCAGGAATCCAGTAGCTTTCTGTGATTTTGTCGATGCTGTCGCAGGTTGGTCCCCAGATGACAGAGCAGTATCTCGGCTCGCTCTTCTCAACGGCCTGCAGATAGATAAAATGATAGATATATAATCCACATCATCATATTCACCCACACTCTGTTCTGAAAAAGGAATGGAATTCAAATGAATACTAAATGAGATTTGTTTGGTGTGCTAATAGAGACCAGTAGCCTAGGACCTGAAATATTGTTCATATTGAACATTTCTCAGGTTTATTTTACAGCGACAGTGGAGGTCCCAGCCTTGCTTCTGAGTCACAGCTCAGTCAAGACACTAAGCTTTCCATCCATCCACTTTCTACCACTTTTCCAATTCAGGGGGGCTAGAGTCTATCTCACCTATCACAGGGCGAGAGGCAGGGTACACTCTGGACAGGTCACCAGTCTATCACAGGGTTAACACCATGAGATGACAACCAGTCACACTCACATTCACACCTATGAGCAATTTCTATGGAAAGTTCATTTAATGCTTCCTATGTAGCGCTTTTCTACTGGAGCACTCAAAGTGCTCCACACAGCATGCCTCATTACACTTTCATACAGAGCACTGCTTTTTCTCTGCACCCAAGTCTTTTCTGTCCAACATTCATTTACATTCACTCTGAATGTTAGCTAAAATGTTTTTTGTTTTTTTTCACACCTAGTTTTATTTAATTAGAATAACCTTAATAAACATACCCCTGTACACTGATTGACATCATTGTCTCAAAAATAAATAAGTGAGAGATAGACTTGCAGAGTCTGTGTGTGGGAAACACTGGGGTTATTGACCTGTCTGAACTAACACTATGCTCAATTGTGTCAAACGTATGTTTAATGTTCCAGCAGGCGTAACCACAGTCCTTCTGTCACTGGCCTAAACATGCAGAAACTGTTGCTGTAGAAAGCACGGATGTTTAGCACTTCTCACCGGATGTGAAGAGGGGAAAAAAAAACCAAAACCAAAAACAAAACAGTGAAATTCTTTGATGGGGATGGTGTTGATATTTACCCTGTGAGGGTACGGTTCAAGTTTGCTGTGAGCGGGGTCAAAGGTGATGCAACTCATGGAGCCGTACACACCGTCATTAATGTAGTACATCATCACTCTCTCAGGGCAGCGCTCTTCTCCATCTGGAGAGCACACAAACGAGGAATGATGGTTAGCATAACAACAGCTGGAACCACTAACCTGGAGATGCTCAGAAACTACAACCCTGCACACCAGGCTGTGTCGAACAGTTACATATAGCTACGACATGTGTGCATTTACTGGCGCTGTCCTCGACGATGACTCTTTTGGCGATGACGTTCACTGCCAACGTGAAGGCCGATTCGACGTAGTATCTGCCTGGCTCTGCAATCACCTCCAACCCACTGCCAGGTGGGAAGAATTCATCAAGCGATCCATTAATGACTTCTGAAAACTAGGAGGTCAAAATTGCACACAAGGTTAGGGGGTTAGGGGGGACTCCCACAGTCCAAAAGACGTGCAATTTAGGTTAATAAATGCGAGTGAGTGGTCGTCTTTGTTTGTGTGTTAACCTGTAATATCCTGGCTACCTGTACCTCTGTGCCTGCACTGGATAAGTGGAAGAAAATGGATGGATTGTGTTGCAGTGGTTAATTTGTACTATGAGGCAGATCTTATATTTAAAGGCTCCTCCACAACTTGAGTTGTGCAATAAAAATCCAGTGTCTGCATGAGAGTGCAGACAAAAAGCTCATTTCAGAACATTGGCAAGCCCATTTTACATGCAGTCTTCAAACAACTTTGACGCTGTTACTGTTTGTGCTACAGACAAAATTCAAATGGTTTCAGAAAAAGAGAAGACGAGCTTTCACGAGGTACTGTGTTCCAGCAGATAGTGGGTTCAGGACATCCAGACAAGTAGAGCAAAGACACCAAGCTGAATGACAGCACGCTTCCCTGAATACCAGTCTGCTGTCACCATGGGGAGAAACTAAACACACAAACATGTGTGTTGGCTGGTGTAAGAGTTGTTTTTTCTCCCTGTAAACTTTTAAATGATTTTTTTTTTGGATAATCAATAAAAATAATATGACAGAACAATTTTCAGCTCCTCTGAATCCCACGGGAATCTCAACCATACCAACAGCACCATCATGTGGCCACTGCTCTCCTTTCACTCTGCTTTGAACTACAAAGGGAGAAAAACTGAATCCAGACATGATGTGCAGCGAGCAGAACGCCGTGCATGCTCTCAACAGGAATGTGGGACTATCAAGAAAAACAAACAAACCAACTGATAATGAAATGCATGGACTAAAGCCCAGCCACCAGATGCTCGCCCTCGGGCACGCTCCCCGGGCCTGGCCCCAGGGCGGGGCCCCGCTAACCCTATCCCGGGCAGGGGGAACTGTTCCCTCGATGGTCTTCTCACAGGGGTCTTCTGAATCGCTCTTTGTCTGGGCCCTCACCCAGGACCAATTTGCTATGGGAGACCCTACCAGGGGGCAAAAAGCCCCCAGTCAACATAGCCTCTGGGATCCCTAGGACACACAAACCCCTCCTCCACGATAAGGTAGCGATTTGCAGAGGGGCCACCCTCCTTCCTCACTTCTCATTTTGCCACCCTGCTTGGCACCAGGCTGGGAGCTCACTGACCATCAGAAAAGATTTCCCAAACTGCCATCTCAGGCTAAAGATCCTTGTTTACCATCCATCCATCCATCCATCCATCCATCCATCCATCCATCCATCCATCCATCCATCCATCCATCCATCCATCCATCGTAAACTGACTGTATTTGAGGCTGTGGTTCTTTGCAAGTGAGTGAGAACTGATCGTATACTGTATATTTTTTCACTTTTCATACACAACTCTAAGAAGCAAATCCTTTCAACTTGTGGGGAGTTAATGTGCCAGAGCTGGTGTTCAGGAACAGGATTAATTGAATGTGGTGGAGACGATGCTAAAGTAGGGATTTTACCTCTTCAAACTTTTCTTGGAAGTTCCCAATCTTAGAAAATCCTCCACCAATATCCAAGAGTCTCATTTGGAATCCCAAAAAACTCTGAAAGAGATCAGTGTTGCATACTGGAGCAGCAAATGAACAATACAGGAACTAGTGTTGCGTTTGTGTCACAGCAGCTCACCGCTACGTCAAAGACGTGCCGAGCATCTTCGATCGCCTGCCTGAAGGCCGAGCTCCCGGTGCAGCCGCTGCCCACGTGGAAGCTGACCCCGATCACCTCCAAGTCCAGCTCTCTGGCACGTTCCAGCAACTGTCTAACTGTGGCCGGTCTAGCTCCAAACTTTGGACTGAGTCTTACCATCGATTTGGAGTCGTCCACTGCAATTCGTATTACCAGCCTGGAAAGTGATTCAAAGGTATTGTCGCAAATCAATTCTGTCAAAGGAAGCTGCATTAAATGCTGAAACATATTAGCAGCTGCTCACTTACTTAGCTTGGGGATGGGCAAGAGAGATTTTTAAGAGTTCCTCCTCATTATCAAAAGTCATCAGGTTCACTCTGTGAGCACAGGCGTATCTGATGTGGGACAGCGGTTTGGTTGTGTGGGCGTAAATTATGTCATCGGGCTTCACTCCAAGCGACAGGGCCAGCTCGATCTCAGCCTGCGTGGGACCAAGATGTATTTCTACAAGAGCTGACTCTCAAGAACACAAACTAATCCGCATTATTTTAAGACATTTCATCAGCACCTTGCTGGCACAGTCGAAACCGGTGTCCAGAGCGCTCAGCATCTTCAAAACTGCTGTTGTGTTGTTGCACTTCACTGCATAGAAGGGTTTCACCCGAGGCAACCGACTGATCCACTGCAGGTGTCTCTCAAATATATTGTCAAGATTTACGACATAGAAGGGCTCCTCGCTGCCCTAGAAGATACATTTTTTTGGGACATATCTTCATAATCATACATTATTTTGAGAGCCATTACAGAACATTTGAATGATATGATGCCTCTGATGCTCACCACCGAATTCAGATGTCTAATCTTGCCATCTATGATGTCACTGATGCTCCTTCCAGTCTCTAATATTTCAATGGGATTCCTCTCAAGAGACAAACCATGCATGACTGATCCGTTTGTAGTTCCAGGTGCTGGAAGAGACACTGAGCAGGAAAAGGCAAAAATGCCTGGATTCATACAGAGGAATCAACTTCATAAACAAAAACACAAACATCAAATTAAGTTTTTCCCCCAGTTTTCTTACCATAGCATGAAGTGTTCTCCATTCAGGGGAAAAAGATTTAAGCTATATAAGCTATTTTCAAACAGGCCTGAGTGTGTTTGCAGGTCTTTCTAGCTATGCAGGCACACTTGACACAAAGGATTCAGAGGTCTAACAGATGCTCATCTCAATGTGCTGTGTTTTATTAGCTGAGAACAGACTTTTCTCCACCCACCGTTAGGAAAAAACCCCCAGTATTATTTACTTTACAAAACCTGTAATACTATTTTTTTTAAAACCCTTTAAACTAATTACACTAAGACAAACAAGTGCGGTGTTATGCTGTCACAGTCACAAGGTTAACCGGTGAGGTTAAGTTTTAGTAGTGTTTCCATGTGCGCGTGTCATTCGGTCTCTAAACATGACAGCAGCAAGTTTTGAATGCATTCTGATAAAACTTTGTAGGAGTGCCAAGTGGGGTCATGTTAACAATCTATTATAATTTGGCTTACACCGGCACGGTGGATAGCACTGAGGGAACGACATGTGAGGATGTTAAAAATGACAGTATTTTGGACCTGTGAACTATTCTTCAAATAAAATCAAAACTTGATGTCTTATTTTTGAAGCTATGCTTTTAGGATGTGGACTATCTTGTCACGTTTGTACAAGGTGACCTCAAAGTCTGTTACATCTTTAAATTATTATCAAGAGAAATTAGCTGCCGATACACTGTAGTGTAATATTGACGTGTGCAATAGTACAATAGTGATGGGCTATTGCACGGATCTGAAGACCGCCTGGTACCATGGGCAGGAGCTTCAATAACTTTATGAAAAAGTGATGATGTAAGGATTACACTGGGAGATGAAATTCACATCAGGAGCCCCTCATGTTGTACGACTTTACCTGATTCAGATTGGATTGATAGCCTGTTCAAAGTTACTTTCTCAGACGAGTCCAGAAGGATTCCAGAGAAGATGGTATTTTTAGAATTTTTTGCTGTTGTTAAATCTGAAAAAAGCAGCACATCATATCTTTTATCAAATATACCGCAGAAGGATCAGCATAAACAGGCAGTGAAAATATGTTTTTACTGGGAATCCTATGTGAACATGGGCGATAAAGAAATTTTGACCTTGAGCACCCAAATATACGACTCCATGAGTTGCATCACCTTTGACCCCGCTCACAGCAAACTTTGACCTTGAGCACCCAGACCTACAGTGGCCTGTCCTCTGGGTGCATGCTTACTCCCTGAACATCTGGCACAAACAGTGCTCTCACAGCAAAACAGCATTTCTCTGGTTTCTATATTTTTATTACACTCCCTGGAAGTCCTGCGCTGGCCACTTCACCACAGGCCTGCACCTGCACAGCGAGCAAACCTGAATCTGTGACAAACTGACCTAATTTCTCTGTGAAAGGCCATTGCTGGTGATGAGAGCCACGTCTACCACACAAAGACGCACAGTGTGTGCAGTGTATAGCAACCAGAGTGCACTCTCGCTCATTTTACTACCAGGCAAAGCCCTTGTTTTCTGCTCAGAGAAGTTCACCGGAAGAACCAGCTACAGTCCACAGGATGAGACACTCTCTAATGAGGAAGCCAGTTATGTTGCTACAAAATACTCATCTGACTGTGAAGAGCCATTGCACTTCCTGTAAATAACACTGAGGAAATTAATCCAGAAACAGGCTGCTATTCAGAGACAGCACTGCTATTCAAGTGCTTGTAAGACAGTCCTCAACGAAGAGCAACAACTTAATCTATTACCAACATCTGCTTGTACAAAAAAGGCCTGATTTTACTTGGACAAATGGAGATTATCAATGCTGTATCTTAGAAAAAACAACAACAAAAAAACTTTTTTCCACTCTGTCTTACAGGGAAAACTGATTTTTCACATATCACTATTTCCAGTGGTAACTGTATATTAGAAGTGTAGTTAAACCACAACAGAAACATCCAAGTGTGTATACACCAAGTAGCTAGATGTGGTGGTTGAAGATGCACTATATTGAAAAGTAAATATGATGTCGGCCCACCCTTTGCAGCTAGAACAGCTTCAACTCTTCTGGGAAGGCTTTCCACAAGTTTAGGAGTGTGCTTTCTGACCATTCTCCCAGAAGTGCATTTATCAGGTGGACACTGATGTTGGTAAAGAAAGCCTGGCTCACGGTCTCCTCTCTGATTCATCCCAAAGGTGTTCTATCAGGTTGAGGTCAGCACTGGTGCACAGTCATGTTGGAACAGGAAGGGTCCATCCCCAGACTGTTCCCACAAAGTTGGGAACATGAAATTGTCCAAAATATCTTGGTATGCTGAAGCATTAGGAGTTCCTTTCACTGGAACTAAAGGGCTGACTCAACTCCTGAAAAACAAACCCCTTGTCCATTGGATTACCAGACAGAGAAGTGTGATTTTTCACCCCAACAGTTATATTTAACAGGAATATTTAATAACAAGGAAATTTCACAACTGCACTTGCTGCACAGGTGGCAACCTGGCATGATGTTACCAAGCTGGTACTCTCACCGAGCTCCTGAGAGCGATCCATTCCCTCACAAATGTTTGTAGGTGTTTGATTTTATACACCTGTGGCCATGAAAGTAACTGGAAGGCCTGAATTCAATGATTTCAATGGGTGACTGAATTGTTTTGGGCAATAATATAACTGCCATCAGGAGACTGCTGCCTGCTTTATATAGAAAGCAAAATGACAGATGCCACGAAGCTGCTGTTGTGCTGTGATGATCCTAATACACGTAAGATGGTTTACGCCAACTAAAATCAAACCTGTAAAAACAAAGCTGCAGATATTGCACCTCTTATGAAACCATGAAGTCCAGAGTGGGGGTCTGATAGTATTAGATGTTCTACTACATTGCTAGCATACACATACATGTGTGCACATGCCTCTTCACTGACCACAATAGACAACATTTAGTGGGAAAGGCTGCAGCAACTAAGTTTTCAGTCAGCTAGTCAGTTTTCCAGCCTGAAGTCAATGCAAAACAAAAAACACCTCAAACAAATCCACAGAACAGAAACAGAACCAAACTCAGGATCCAAACAGTTTGTCCTCAGTGCAGGCTGATGTTCAGAAAAATCAGATGCCTCAGCTTGGATGGGCTGATGTGGTTTCCCCTCTTAGTTAGTATCTGCTTCTTCTTTAAACTGCAGCCAGATGCTGCTTCGTTTACAGGTCATATTTATGTGTTTTTGTGACGCACTCTCTTCCTCACAGCTGTCTACCGTCTCACTCACTGACTGAGGGGTAGTGGTGTGAGGAGCGATCCTGCATTTTCAATACTTCCAATACCAGCGTTTCATGTTGCAGGATCAATTCCCATATAAAAATAGCAATGTTTAATTGTGATTTAATTTGGTTTTAATTGTAAATATGACATACAGACACAAGTAAACTCGGCAATTAGCGGGATGGTCGGCAGAACCCTGTTAATAGGAACTACAATCGCCATCCGCATTCATGTGTGTGCAGCTACGAGGCACAAAACATCAGACCACAAAACACAATCTTGGCTTTGTTCACAGATCATAACTGCATTTGCATTCAGCATAGAAATGATGCTGTGTGCGATGTATGTGGGAAGACAGTTTAATACTGTAACAAACCTCGTTAATAAAAAGTGGGGAGCCGGCTCTCGCTCGATGGGAGTCGGCTCTTTGGTTCTGTGCTTCTGCTTCTGTGCATGACACGTCACTAACTGCTATGTTTTATGATCTCAGACAGATGAGCTGGACATCATTAGTGATAATTTGTGTATATTCTTTCTCGTCAACCTTATTAAGAGACACAGCGGGAGTAGAAAAGGCATGGATATGAGGGCTGGATAGGCTGTCCACCCTCGTTGACTGTTTATCCCAAATCAGTGATTGCCTCATTAATTGCCTTGTTTTAAACTCCAACGAGACTGAGACCTTGATTGTGGCTCCTCCTGATATTCAGTCAAGAACCAAAGGGTCCATTGATTGCTTCCTTTAGCTCATTTGTGAAGACCAGTGTTTGTAATCTTGTCAATATATTCACTCATGAAACTAACACTTAAAGATCTGCCAGAATAGCTTTGTCACTCCGTGTATTATGTGTAAATAAAACAATGTAAAGATTTATGATTCTCATAAAACCATGTTTATTCACAATAAAACAAAGAAACCCTATCAGTGTTCAAACTGAGTCATACTATCTCACACTGGGGGCAGCTGAACATTTTATAAGGTGATGTGTTAGAAGCAGGAAAAATGGGCAAGCATGAGGATTTGAGTGAGTTTGTTAAATTATGGTTAGATGACGGGGTCAGATCATCTCCAAATCTGTTCCTCTTGTGGGGTGTTCCCAGTCTGCGGTGCTCAGTATTCATGAAAAGTGGTCCAAGGAAGGAACGGTGCTGAACCAGAGACAGGGTCATGAGCATCCGAGGCTTACTGGTGCATGTGGGGAATGAACTTGCACCGTGTGGTCTGATCCAACAGATGAGCTGCTGTAGCTCAGACTGCTGAAAAGGTTAATGCTGGTTCTGATAGAATCGTGTCAGAATGCACAATGCACTGCAGGGCCAAATCACAACAACAGTTGCCTCAAGATGCTTCATATTGTAAGGTAAACTCCCAGCAGCCTAGCCTATTGCAGCGTAACTAAGGGAGGGTCCAGCCCTAACTATAAGCTTAGTCAAAAAGGAACATTTTAAGCCTAATCTTAAAAGTAGAGATAGTGTCTGTCTCCTGAATCCAAACTGGGAGCTGGTTCCACAGAAGAGGGGCCTGGAAGCTGAAGGCTCTGCCTCCCATTCTACTTTTAAATATCCTAGGAACCACAAGTAATATTAGTCTTCCCATCAATATTTGGTTAGAGGCCCCTGGCATAAGGGACTTTAGTCAATGACACACAAGCACACACACAAAATGCTCTTTTCTTCACATTTCTGTTAATACACCACACAGTTCACATGTTAAGTTTGTTCTGTATTTATCTCTACAGAGATAGACAATCACTGTAGAGCTTATGTCACACAACAATGAAACTCACATTACACACAACAGGTTCTTCATTCAGTATACAAAGATACTTCCTATTTGCTTTCAATTCAGTTCAATATTATCAAAGAACTGTCCAGCAAAAATCAACACAGAAAAGTCTGTACTCAGAAGTCCGTCATGGACATGATCTGGATCGCTTTTCTAAAGTAGAAATTATATTTCTAATAGCAGCTTTAAATGTGGCTATCATGTAGTGGTACAATTCACCATGCCTGTTTCTCAACATTTCTCCCAGATGGCTACCACTATTTTGTAGTTTAGATGGAAGTACACAGAACCACCTGTGATGTGACATTAGTCATATGTAGCTCACCAAGTGGGACACTAAGCATGGGGCCCAAACTTGCTGTAACTGGTAGTGTTTCGAAACACATTCCCATGTAAAGAAAGTCTCATCTTAATGTTTGTTTGATGTAGGTGTGTGTTTGCTTTTCGCTCGAAAAGTCAACTGATATGCAATATGCCTTGGAGGTTCCCAAGCTTGTACAGAAACCTGGATATGCTGAACGCACATTATTTTGCAGACGAACAGCCAACTCGGTTTAACAACTACTAACAATATATAGAATAAAAAAAAAAGACAAAAGGTACTGACTGGTCGGTTGGACTGAGTGGTTGCAGGACTACTTATTCAATGTGTGAGGTCTGACACTAACCA
>VOQK01028229.1:0-37084 GCA_015052645.1 Benitochromis conjunctus
TAGAGAAACTCCACCAAGTAAACATCAGTCACATAAGGTGACAGAAACCTTATTTGTGCATGCATCTGTTTTCTGATAATTCACTGGAAAAAAATTTAAAAAGAGTCATATCAACACATGGAATAGATTCTTGGTCAAAACATGTTATAGATTGTAGAAGCTTTTATTTACAGTTTGACCCCAGCCACATCTTCTACTCATGACTCCTCCTAAATAACTTTGTCATTTATAAAGTTAAATTGGTTTATGGCTATGAAATGAACAAACAACATTCACATGCTCCATTCACAGGAGCTTGGACATATTACACTGATCAAACAGATTTAGATCCAGATTTTGACCTTGCCCTGGCTCACAGACAGACTCAGGATCAGTGCATGCTCTCAGTGTGAGACAGCTGGATGGACACTGCATCAATCACAGTGGTCACAGCAATTAGATGTGTCCTCTCTAAACTTTGGTAAGGTGAGTAAAGGGACATGCCATCTTATGTCACCAGCTAAACAGGTAACGAAGCAGCAAATTGCAAAGAAAAACCAGTGGCGTTCAGGGTGGTTAAAGAGGTAGTGTAGTGGATAGTAGTTCAATTCCTGGCTACTCCAGTGTGACTGTGAATGAGGGTTGTAGGTAGTTGGAACAGACAGATTTGAATGCTTTCACATGGAACGACCCTAAATCTGCCCTTTAGTACCTTTAGTGGGACTTAAAGGGACCCAACTTGTATTCTGGATGAGAGGAAAAGTCAACTTCACCTTCCACTCCTGCGTGCGAACAACATTTGACTGCGCCTTCATGTTTCAGACTCTGTAGGCTGTGTGGATCCAGAGGAGTGTGTGCGAGTGTGTGGAGCTGAGGTTGGATGCTCCAACATCGCTTTCCCCAAACTGGTCATTGAACTCATGCCAAGTGGTGAGAATATGGATCTTTTTCCAAGTAGTCACAAAATACTTTTCAGGTGTTTTCATCAGCTGGCATCTGAGTGTCTGGGCATGTGTTTTTGCAGGCCTGCGGGGACTCATGATAGCTGTGATGATGGCCGCTTTGATGTCTTCGCTGACCTCCATCTTTAACAGCAGCTCCACACTCTTTACCATGGACATCTGGAAGAAGCACCGGCCACGAGCCTCTGAGAGGGAGCTGCTGCTGGTTGGCAGGTGTGGCGCTCACGTGTGAATGAGCCGGAGGTTGATTCATAAAGAAAAGAGACACGCTGACACAGTTTGCATTTGGCCCAGGATTGTGACCGTGATCTTGGTGGTGGTGAGCGTGGTCTGGATCCCCATCCTTCAGTCAGCAAACAGCGGGCAGCTGTACGTTTACATCCAGTCGGTGACGAGCTACCTCGCTCCACCCGTCACTGCTGTCTTCACTCTGGCCATCTTCTGGAAGAGGACCAATGAGCAGGTAGCACACTGACAATCAATATAAAAAAGTTACAGCTGCAACTCAAAGTTACTTTATTTTCTTTAATTCATGAAAAGATTTGTCTGTGAAATGATAGAAAATAGCAAAAATCACAGAGGTTCAATTACATCGTGATGTAGTTTTTATTTTATTTTAAAAAGGCATTTTATTCCAAACACACTTTCAGCACAGACAGAAAACACGTCTGCAAGTTGCTGTTACACACTGAAGGAAGCTTAACCCAAAGACCACTCCATCCTGGATACCTGCCCTGAGAACATTCTGGACTTCTGAGGTTTTCCTCCGTTTGCTCTGTTTGTCCTTTCACTTACACCGTACTGCTGCATAGTTTTATTAGCCTCAAATGGGATCAAGCTGTGTGCAGCTCTCTCTCTCTCTCTGTCACTCACACACACATACACACACACACACAGAGTGTTTGGTGTGGTGTCCCTTGTGTGTGAGCACAAAGCTGTGTGTGTCAGTAACTCACTTCATGAAGTGTATTGTTTATTGCTTCCTCTATAGGAGCCGGAGTTCTCACTTTAAACAATAAAAGTCATTGCTGATCTCTGATAACAGACGACATGAGCGACGGAGGCCTGCTATGATCGTCACAAGTAGAAACTCCAGAATGAATGCAGAGGAGACGAGAAGGAAAGCGATATTGGGTTAAAGCTGATATCACACGTGTTCAAGCGTTGAGCGCCAGCAAGTAAAGACCAGTCCTCTGGATATTCACGATCCCTGTTTTAATAGAGCACGTCCTGGGTGTGTCTGCTCTCGCTGCTGGCACGCTGTCCACAAACTGAAAGAAAGAGCATTTTCTCAGGTTTTTCTGAATGAACAGGATTTCCCTTCCCTCTTACTGTGAATACTACTTCCCCTCCAGCTCAGTTAAGCTGCACAGAATCTACTTTAGAGGATTTTTATTATTTTGTGTTTCCAGTGAAATCGCCTGAGGTTACAACATGAGCTGGCAATCACCAAGCAAACACACATTTGGTGATTTGCAGGTCAAAGGACATCTCTGTTACGTAAAAGAAAATGTTAGCCACGTCGGCTCGCTTCGTTGGTCCAGGCTGAAATACACAGAAATTATATTATGTGCATAATAGGGTTCATTAGCATTTACCTCAAAGCACCGTGTGCTTAGAACAGCTTCAGTGAGCCACCAGCATTGATTTAGACTCTTCAGTTTTGTTTGCTACTAACATTAAAGCACAGTAACAATAAATACTGTGGCCATCAGTGCTACCCCCCCCCCCCAAACTAATAGTAGGTGCACCAATTTGAAAATCCTAGGTCACTCCCTTCTTGAAATATCGCATTCACAAGTGTCTATAAAGGTTCTCAGTCATCCAGGTCATCGTAGTCTAAGGAGCTTGGAAAGAAAAGCGTCTGGACTTCTTAGATTATTGTAGATTATAGGAACCATCTCCGTTTCAACCTAAGATGCAGGCAAAGCAGACTTGTTCCCAAGAGTTTGGATCCACGATCAGGGGACACAGAGCAGAATTGATTCTATATAAAGGCGGACTGCATGGCAAGGTGCTTGGTTTTATACATCCGTGGCAACGGGACTCAAAACACCTGAATTCAAGGATTAAGAGGCGTGTCCCAGTACTTCTGTCCATATAGTGTCTCACATTGTGTCTCTGTTTCTTTTATAGGTTACCATTTCACTTTAGGCCTATTAAAAAGTTGTTATGAAAGATGAACTGCATGGTTACACAAAAGCTGTGAGCGTTGTATGTTTGGATAAACATAATAAAAATATAAATGATATTGAATCACAGGGTCAAAGGATGCACGTTACAGCACGGGAGGAGTCACACGCTGAGCAGCATGACACTGTAGATTGCAAATGATCGAAAGTGTTTGCACAGGAACACGATGTGTGTCGTGCTCAAAGCTGGGCAGTGAATTAGGCTCGTAAAAATGTCAGCTAACCTTGTAATTACTCACATAATGTCTGGATCCCAGTAAGTATTAGTGCATGTTACATTATGCTGTACATGTGAGGTATGTCGAAAAGATAAAGGTGGAATGAAAATAAAGGAGAAATAAAGAAAAAATAAGTATGAGTGTGAGGATCAGATATTTACTCTGTGGCTACAAGGCGGTTATTTTTTCATGCGTTTGAAGTCAAAACTGCACAGATCACATTCTTCACTGAAGGCTGAACACTAGAAGGAGTCGGAGAGTGATTTGTGCCTCTCTGCGTGTTTGTGTGTATTAACAGTGAGTGAGAAGTGAGTGATGTGACGGTGACAAACTATATCTCTGGGAAAACGATGACATTAGCTGAACGCGCTCGTGTGTGGTTCAGAGCTGCCTCAGGAATGAGACACATGCTTCCTGTCACATTAAATTCAGCTACTAAGTTCAGAAAGGCATGTAATCCAATCTAGGTGTATTTGTGTGATTTTTAGGGCGCCTTCTGGGGGCTGATGGTGGGTTTGGTGGTCGGTGTGTGCAGGATGGTGCTGGAGTTTGCCTTCCCTCCTCCCAGATGTGGCGTTGAGGATTCGGCACCCGCGGTGCTACGTGGTGTCCACTACCTCCACTTCGCCATTCTGCTCTGTGGGCTCACGGCAATTGTGGTTACCATTGTATCGCTGCTTACACCACCGCCCACTCACGAACAGGTGTGCACACATGGACACAATAAATAACACGGCTATGAGGGGAGTAAGCTTATGTAAGTATGGTCTGTGTCTGGTGAAGAAAACACCCTGTCACTACAGAGAATTAGAAAGACTCACTCATCTATAACATAGTGTCTGCACTGGGGTTGCAGTAAGAAGGGCATCCGCTGTTATACTCAGCCAAAACAAACATGCAGAGCTACCTGCTGGGATGATCTCTTGTGAAAAGGGGGCAAGTGAAAGCAGCTTTTATCTCTAGCATCAGATGATCGCACTTATCTGTATCGTCCCTTGTTTACAGCTTGTGACAGGATGTTATACCCAGTATAAATGCACATGCAATAAAGATCTTATAAATATTTGCAAAGATAAGCAAGTAGGGGTAACTTTTGAAATGTTAAACCGTCAAAACGGCAGTAGAGTTTTACCGGTTTGATAGTGAATAAATGAAAATTTCTTGCTTTTGCTTCTTTGATTTTTCCAGGTGTGTAACCTGACCTGGTGGACAATAACTGAAGAGCCAAAAAGAGACATTCCTCTGCAAAAAGTGTCCTCCATCAGCCACCGTAGCTCCCAGGGTAAGTTTGTCAGCAGTCACGAGGAAGAAAAACCAGCTATCATGTGAAAAACACTGCTCTTGTTTTTGAGTAACTTACTGTGTTCGCTGTGTGTGTGTGTGTGTGTGTATGTCGATGTTGCAGACTCTGAACCAACACGGCGGGTGACGACATGTGGTCAGAGGGCACGATTGTGTATCTCAGCAGTACGGCGATCAGAGGAGACTCCAGCTCCCAGAGTCCCCAGCATTCGAGAGAGCGTGTTGTGGTCGAGGTTCTGCTGTTTCAATGCTCTCCTGCTGGTCAGCATTAACATTTTTCTCTATGCATACTTTGCCTGAGATGAGGTCAGATTTAACATCTGGCCTCAGCTGAACTGTAGTCGCTCCGACATGAGCTGGAAAGTGATTCCTCTACATCCAAGAATGTGAAGAAACAAACAGGTTTTTGCTCAGATTTCACCCGAATCATTAAGACATCAACTCACAGTGTAAAGCCGGTAGATGCCGGTGGACAGCAGAGAGCACACATCTCTATTAAAACAGTTACATTTAGATAATAATCATTATAACAATAATGGGCCTTATTGGCACGGTTAAAAGCACACGGCAGAAAAAAAATCTGCCGTGAAAATAAAACGTTGAAGTGCGTGGATCATAACAAACCAACATAAATAAAAGGGCATCAAACATTACCTTTAATTTAAAGCTTCAAAATATGCAGTGAGAGCGCATCATTGTGATTTAGGCTCTGCATGTGACATAATATAGTTGCCTAGAAACGACATGCTCAGTGTTGATTATTTAGTGATGTTTAGAGCTTTGTGTGAATGTTTGCACTAATTGTTCTTTGATTTAACATTTTATTTACATGATTTATGAATACTAATCAGAATGTCTCACATTTTCATGATCCGTGACCTAAAGCTGTCACATAGTCTTTACCACCATGAAACCGGAGCGATGGAACAGTGAGTGTAGCCCCAAATGCATCCCAATGAGAAATTTTATGTTCATTTCATCAGTACTAATATTTCCATGTGGTCCTGTAATCTTTTTATCCAGGTGACATCTAAAATAAACTGAATGATGTGTGCGTAAAAAGATAAAAACGTCCGCAAATGAACACAGGATGGGATGTTTGTGTCCAGACTCTTTATTCGGCTTCTGTGTAGTGTATGTACAACTAGCACTGGTGTGGTGGTGGTGGTGGGGTGAGGCGTACAAGCAAAGACAGGATGGCTACACAAAGCAAACGTGAAGTTAAATTTCACTTTCACTTCATATTTTCAGTATAAGCCTTTCAGAATGACTCAGATGAGACGGCACAGGTTTCTCCTAAGGCCTAATCAATTCTGTCTATGATTAAATTAAGTTATTATTAGTTTTACTGAAAATATGAAGCACAGCCAAGCTCTGATATGTAAATAACTCGCAGAGTTATTTAGGAAATAAGGATAATGGGGTCAGACACAGAAAGCAGCAAATCCTCAGATCTGTGAAGAGGAACCAGAAACATAGTTTGCTATTTGTCTTTATTACTTAAAATGGAATAAATTATAAAAATCCCAAACAAACTGAAAAGTGCTACACTGATTTTGCAGGCTGTTGGTTCATTTCTTTAAAACTAAATGGACGTGAATCCACTAACACTCGCAGGTATTAGGTAGAGTTTAACAGTCAAAGGGTAATCCGGAGCGTAAGGGTGTGTTTTTATTGTGATTTTGTGTGTGTGTGACATCTCTTCCTTTCCAACTGTATTCAACCACAGACTGTATATAAAAGACTGAAACAGCCCTGGGGTATGAAAAATGAAGCCACTGATGAGGTGAATAAACCTGGATTCTTTCTAATGGTCAGCAGCATCACCAGGTAGCAGGCGTGTATGAGGAAATGACTGCAGTGCAGTGGATGTATGACCTCAGGATCTGAACTGGTTCATGGTCTCAGTCGCCAGTTTCAGATTTTGATGACTACAGCGTGGTGTTCATTTGATAAATGATGGTCTCATTTGTAGTTAAATAGGCGATATGATTTAGGGCGGGCATATCTTGCGATCGTAAAGTCACTATCATACAGACAGGACCCATCATTTAAAGGTCATAGTGAGAAGATGACAGGAAATAGGTCTTTAATCAGTAATGAAATCTGCTCAGTCAGTCTCATTTGACTAATCGTTTCAGCGATTGGTCACTGGATAAGAAAGGTGAAACACTGCAGGCTGACTGATAAGTGTCAGCAGTGCAGCCCCGGCTCTGATGTGGCGTCAGTGGTAGAGCGGCTGCACGTATTCCGGCGGAAAGACCCCCACCCGGCCTCGGCAGCGACCCCTCCAACTCAAGGAGCTCGAGCAGTCCAGCAGGTCGATGATGTCGCCGCGCAGGAAGTGGAGGTGGGCGGTATGAGGGGGGGTGTAGTCGCAGAGGGCGTGAGCTAGCCGAGGCTTCTGCCAAAATGGGGAAGTCAGACAGACAAGTGCATGTTTAACAGAAGCACGAGTCGTTTATGAGAAACAGAGATGCGTCGAGGTGGTGTGTCATACCTCCACAACTGGTTTCATCAGACGCGATGATGTATTTCCCTCTGGGTGAGAAGGGTTAGAGTAGAGGCGGCCTGAGGGGATGGACTCCTGAGAGCTGCTTTTGTAAGGGTTAGGATAGGGGTTACGAGCCAAGTGCGACAACAGCTGAGGGGATGAGGGAGGATCTTTGAGGCAGACCACTTTCTCCACAGCAATGCTGTGAGTTCTGTAGAAATCCACCAACTGGTTGAGGGAACAGAACGACTCCTCCCAGATGCAGTACTGACCGCCGCCCTCCAGGACGCGGAAATGCTCCACCCTGTCGCCATAGCTGCAAGATAAGAGTGGTGTACAAGGAGAACGAGACAGCTGATGGGAAGGAAGGCAGGCATGTGCGTCCTCATTCTTTGTTCGGGAACTCCCTCAATCACACCACAAACCTCCCTAAAAACACGTGCCATCATTTTCAAATGCCTTTGTGTGAACAGACACGTTAACGTGCGCGGAGAGGGCACAGAAGCAACCGTGAAAGATGAGGCCATGAAATGACCACTTTTGTTGCTGTTATTAACATGGTCAGCGCTGATATTCTTTAAATAACACTACACAAAACATGCAGCCGAGCCTGACCCTGCACTAGATTATCGGGAAGATTAAAATGTAGACCGCATAATTTAGTCTTTATTTGTTTCATAATGTGTCCCATCACGGTCACTGGGGTACTTTTATCTAGACTGATTGGTTTAACTCTTAAGTCTTTTAAGAGCACAACACTTGGATCTATTGCCTGCTGACTCCCCAATAAGAGTTTTGAAGGACGCCATGCACCGGGTTAAACTCCAACTGTGATTCAAACAGCACACTAACGAAACCATGGCAACTTTCAAACCCGGGACGCTCTCGATTAAAAACATGGCTCAGTATAATTCCTACCATATATAAACATGTGACCTTTACACATATAAATCTCCACATAAATGACAATAAAGATGACGAGGATGAGTTTGTGTTGAAAGTTGTAGTGATGATGATCATGATGATGATGATCATCATGAGGAAGATGATGATTAATATTCCTGAGACTGTTTTATAATGGTTCTTATCGTGATAGTTGTTCATTAACTTGAATTTCCTTCTTTCTTCCCGCTTTCTCTTTCTCTTGAGCTCGATTTAAGAAAATTGGCGTTCACACATGCAGCTCCCCCGTCACACACTGCACGTCACACTCATTCACCTTCCCCAGTATCCATCTGTCCTAATATCTTAACCAACCTCTCTTTTTCTTTTTCTTTGCTCTGTGCTGTTTGACCCTATCTTTTCCTAACTTGTCCCGTTCTATTCTTAGTTTAGTATTAACAACAAAACTTGTTAAAGGGAAAGAGGAATTAATCAACACATCAACACAACAAAGACTTGTGCAACAATGCTTTTTAGCTGCTTATTTTTGCAGCTGGACATTAATATATAATGAAAAAAAAATGTGATAAATGTTTTAAACCTCCTTCTCTATCTTGTTGGGAAACACACTGTGTTTGCTCAGGTCAACTTCACGGATTACAAAGAAGGGTAAGTACTTTATTTAGGGAATACATTTCCATCTCCACTATGAAATCCTGTAGCTTTGACCAACACCCTCTCACTTCGCATAATCTCCTTTGTTGTGTTATCTGTTTTGTGGGGAATAACTGCCTTTGTGACGTTTTAGCTGTGTAATTATTGACAGACTGAAGCCACAGTATCTGCAGAGAACCCACACAGACACTGAACATGCAAAATCCACACAGAAGGCCCCGGACTAGATTTGAACCCAGGACCTGCTTGCTGTGAGGAAATGGTGCTAACCACCACACCGCTGTCCCACCCCCAAATATTATTATCATATTTATGAAAAAGGGATATAGTGTTTATCAGAAACATGTGTCTCTGCAGTGCAGATAACGGATTTTCCTGTTAACAGCTCCATCTGCTGGGTATCCGAATTCTCAATCAGTGCATGTTACAGAATGACAACAAGGTAGCCTACAGACAGTTCTGTCAGGGTCAGAGGTCAGCGGTGTCAAACATAAGGCTCTACAGCAAAAGTTTTGGAAAATGTGGACATTTGAAAGGTAAAAAAATTGTTAACCTTCAACTGTATTTTAATTAGTTTTAGCTTCCTTACTGTCAAAGACAACCAATGGGCTGTTATTCACCAGACTAAAGTAACTGATTAACCATTAACTGCCAGAAAATGTATTTTTTTTATGTTAATATTCAATTTAAGAACAGAAAAGTCTCTTCATATTCCCTGTTTACAATAAAACACTTTTTGTGAATTCACAGATGATTTCTGTCACAGCAAAGAAACGAAGCAAGTCTTTCATTTCTTTATTTCCTTCACAGTCTGAGCCCAGTGAGCCCTGCTGACAGGTCTCTTTGATTTACTACAGCAGCATTTCTTTGTAATAATAAAAAACAGAAGTATTGAAGTAATGGCTTTTTTTTTCTGAAGACATCTCTGGGAATCATACTGTAGCTTACCTTCTTTACATTGAAAATCTTTTAAGTGGGTTATTGTGCGTTAGCTTTACCGCTCCAACCCACTGTGGCCCATGATGTAAAACGCCTGGTTTATCCTGGATTGTATAGTAGTGTGTGTTTCCCATGATGATAAGACAAGACTGAGCACTAACTACACAGCCGTTCCTCCTGACCCTTTATCGCCCTCTGCTGATCACCTTTAGCGTCACACTGTTTTGTTTCTGTACACATCTCTCTTAACTCTCAGGTAGACAGATGTTACGCCTTAAAATGTTAACATGAGCACGGTGAGTACGTGCCTGTCTGTGTCATGTGTCCATTACATAATGTACCTGTGTTTAATTAAAGACTGTCTGTTGTTATGCAATGGCCCGATTATTGAACACATTCAATTTACCCTCAGTGATTAAATGTGTCCCACGTCACTTTGGTGACCCAGATTGCACCTCCTCCTCCTCCGCTCTCACTCACTCTCTGTGCTCTGTCTGTGCTGCTGTGATATTTTTAGTTCAACCGGCTCTCATAAAGCAATTTAAATAGTCTGGCTCTCCTATGTGCCGACCCCGACACACGCTCAGAGACACGTGGATGCTTTAATGTGCTCATTTAGTCAGTGGGTTGGAAAACAAACATCCAACAACACACTTAATACCGCGGGGACACGCTGCAGGGACGTGTGTGTGCGTGAGTGTGTGTGTTTCATGCAGCATGTGTGGTTTGAGTTCAGCTCCAGGTTTGAACAGTCGTTGATCATAAAGGTGTAGTTTGGTATAACAGGTGGATGAATGGGTTATTTTAGCAGGACAGCAGAGTGAGCCCACGAAAAATGAACATGGAAACAGACCATGCTTAGAGTCAGATTTAAGCACATTCTTTCATCCTGACTGAAGCTGACATTTGTGTGTGTGTGTGTGTGTGTGTGTGTGTGGTGCATTCACTGACCTAACAGAGAGGGAAAACTCTCCCGGAGCTGATTCGCTCTCCCTCACCAGGAACACTCCAGTGTCCTGCCAACGCAGACGCTGTTCAGCCTCAAGTCTTGACACCGGTCCTGCAAACCACCTAACAGAGCACACAGTAGCATACACTTCTCACACACTTCTCTTGGCATTTAAAAGACAATTAAAGCAGTATTCAATTATGTAACATTAGTGTTTCCCCCATTTTAGGTCACAAAAGGAATAAAGCACAAATGATGACATCCTAAATTGTTGCTTTTTTTAAATCTTTAGGCCTCTAAAAGTCCTTAAAATTACACAATTCAACCACAGGAAAACAGTCTGGCTACATACTGACGGGGTCACAAGTAGACATTTTAAAGGTTGATAAGGTTCGCTCATGAAACACAAGAGGACAAAACATTTCTTTTTACAGGTGTGGAAGGAGGGAAATGTAGTTCCTGGGCACGTAGCCACGCTTTCCCTGGATCTCTGCTGTGACCCAGCAAGAATCCTCCTCCATTTCTGTCACCTATAACACACATGCACACGCACAATTACTCCGCATCGACATACAAAACAAAACATTTCTTAATACATTAAAAGAGCTACTTACCTTGATGATATCTCCTTTCTGAAAACTGATCTCGTCTGCTTCTGATGCTGCGAAAGAGAAAAGAGCCACAGCCTCCATCCCAGACGGAAAGAGTGCAGCGGAGAAGCCTCGACAACAGTTTCACTTCATGAATGGAGAGATACTACAGCCGAGTGAGTAGAGGACAGCACAGGGTGATGACATAATCACTGTGTGTGTGTCTGTGTGCGCAGCGGCTGATATTCTGCTCTTAAGTTAATGAGCAGAGTTTTTCTGTGTCCCTCCCTGCATGCATGTGACAGAGTTAGAGTGTGAACACGTGGAGACGGCAACCGCCTCTTTCCATTCCCATCTTCTCTGCCTACACACTTTAAACTCTGGGGCTTTATTAAAGCACATCCACCAGGGAAACCAGCGACAGTGGGAGGCACACATAGTGAAGCAATGGAAAAGGACCTGAAGTAGAGTGCAATGATAACCGATCAAGGCAGGAGGTAACAAAGTGGCTCCAGCTGATTTAGTTTCACGCTCGTTTGACAGGGAAATGCATGTTTTGAAACCTGAGCTGAAAGATTGTCCTCTGTGCGTTTAAGCACATCAAAATAACATTCACACAGTCAGAGGATGCAGCGGAGGAAGCCGTCACAGATTCCCTTAATGATTGATAAAAAAGCAATAAAATAACACGCTTTTTCACAAAAATAAGCATTTATTTAGAGGATTTTGATGTAAATAAACTTACAGGTTGTAGAGGTTTTACATCCCACTAATGTGAGTGGTCACAATGACATCATTCAATGGCAGGTTGGACATGCCAAAGAAAGTTTGGCGACTCTTTTGCTTCACATCACCTCTGGGATTGTCTATATTTAGCTCATATTCTCATTGAAAATGGTGCACTAACAGCAAACAAATGCTAACAATGTACTGCAACACATTGCTATATGTTTTAAACATGGCTGGGGTCCTTATAGGATGGCGTTTTGTTTTTATTATTAATTACATGAAATATGATCAAAAAGGTAAATACAGGTGTAAAAATGCTGTCACTGTGCCTTTATGGTTCTCTCCTCCTGAGGGCTGGATCTCCTCCACTGCGAGCCTTCAACTTGAATTTTGTCGCAGAAGAGAGGACAAAGTCACAGGGAGCCAAGTCTGACTTTTCAGTGAGCTGTGTGTTATTTGAATGTTCTCCCATTGACGCTTCAGGGTGCTACGGAAGAACCCGGCACTGATGGGGCGATCCCCTGGGATAAATTCAGAAGTGGGTCAAAAAACATCAACACCCACTCTCCTGGTCTCAGCTCTCACCTACAGCGCCACCTTTGGAGCTTTAGACTACACTAAAGACTGCTGTGTGGTCTGCAACTTCTCATCCTGGATCCTGGACATCCCAGCTGGGAGCGATGCATAGCAGCAGCACTGTGAGTGGTGTAGAGGTGCAGTTGACAGTGGGCACATTTAAATCAGCTTTTTATTGAGTGGAGTCACAAAACCTTTTGATTACAACTCATCTGCTGCATTACAATTACAGAGGTGAAAGAAGTAAAAACACAATTAGTGTGACTCCTCTTGGATTCAACAAATTAGAATATTACAACAACTTAAATTGAAATGTACCTTGATTTATTTGTACTGTGTGCGTGCGTTAGTAGCAGTCCATTATGACCTCTTGTCCTGGTTGTGTGTTTGCATGAGTGTGAGGGGTGCTCGCAGTTAGTATGTCCTGCAGCAGTGAGAGGGGCGAGTTATGCACGTGGTCACTGCTTCTAGTGAGGATCTCCAGCCTCTCGTCCAAACCCAGAGAGCCCAACGCGTCACACACGCTTACGCGCGCGCAATGACTCACAGCGCTCGCTCCTTCCTCACTGCAGTCGTCAGAGCTGGTGGCATTGAGCCCATTTAAACCTTTCTCAGCATTAGCCTCACTCCTTACACCCAGTATCTTTCTGATCTCTTGTGCCCAACCTGCTCCGCGCAGCTCACAGGACACTCTGGCAACCGTCACCATGGCAGCGGATACATTTGGGTCCCCTTGCGATGCTGGACAAACTGTCACTCTGAGTGTTATCAGCAGTCTACAGGCCTTCAAAGCTACAGGCCTATCGCAGTCAACCAGACCGCTCAGCAATGCGGCGATGACTCCCTGCTCAACCAGGCTGTTCAACACTTCGACTAAATCTGACTCCATATCCTGCGCGCGCCTGTCTCCATGTGTGTGAAGTGTGTATGCTCGGTCAGGCATCACAGCGTACGCATGTGGTTGGGCCTGACGTGCGTTCGAGCCCTTCGTGTAACCCTGGCGGCCCAAAAAGGCTTTGTCTAGCAGCAGCTCCGCCAGCTCCAGCGTGTGAACTTTGACCTCCCAGTCCAGATCGGCACTGCCACGTGAGAGGACGGAGCGTACAGACTGCATGAGGAGAGAGCGGGAGGGGGAGGCAGGCGATGACGGGGGCGTGTGTGACGAATGTGAAGAGAACCAGGCGATGAAGAACTGTACAACAGCCCTCCTGGCAAACCCTTCTGTGTCCTGGGAGAGAATCTCAAGCAGCCGGGTCACGATTTCAGTCTGGAAGTAGACAAGACATTGAGTTAGCAAAAACAGGAAAGTCAAAATCATACTAGAAAAATCTGAAAAGATTGTAAAATCTGATGTGTTCTGAGTCACACTATCTCTACCTTGAGTGTTGTTGTTACTCCACAGAACAAAACAAAAAGTGGAAAAAGTTCTTCATTAATACAATTGATGCTTTGAACAGAAGCTGGAGGCATCTTTAGCTCAAGCTGGCTACTATTAGGAAGGTCCACAGTTCGATCCCAAGCTCCTCTGGTCCACAAGTGTCTTGAGGCACAATAATAAATGCCAAATCCCACAGCATCAGTCTGCTCTGTTGCCATCTCAGAATAAGCCTTTTACTTCTACTACAACACAGTGTGTTATTGCCTTTACCACAAAAATACCTCCTTCCAGCTGAACAGTTGACTCAAACAAGTGCAGGTTCACACAGAGTACATGTGAAAAAGTCTGGACAGGTCACGGCAAAAATTATATAATTATTGTGCATGCAAGATCACCTGTGAAAACAACGGGGCACCACTGGTGGACCTGCCAGTTCTGGTCTAATCTGGGACCACAGGCCCCACTGAGGGATGCTGGGCACTTGTGCCACCCTCATGGAGTCTTTTTCTGACAGCTTGGTCATAAAGCCTGCTGGAGGAGATTTTGCAGGGCTCTTACTAAAAGGAACAGATACTGATAATGCCCTTAGGTTGATGCCCTTCTACAGCCCTGTCCAGCAACCCATCTCCTCCACGCTCTTGAGACTGTGCTGCCAGACACAACATGTGTAGATGTGCCATCCTGGAGCAGCCAGTCTACCTGTGCAACCAGAATGGGCTGCAGGTACCAACTCCTCGGCCAGTGGTGACAAGGACACCAACCAAGAAGCAAAACTGGAAAAAAAATCAGTTGGAGGGATGAGGAGAGAAGAATGATCTGTGGCCACACTGTGTGATCTGTGAGGGACATCTTCTTGTTGCCTCTTCAGTGCACATGTTGTCACTTTCATTTGCACCAAAGCAGGTGAAATAACCCAGTTACATTTGTTATACGAATATATGATACATATATAATGTCAGTGTTAAGTTTCTAATATTTACTGTTTTTGAGTATTCACATGAGTCCTAATCTCCCACTCACATATGCATGTTCATCTGCACTTTCCTCGGTCCTATTTCAACAGGTGTGCCGTTACTTCTGCTCACCTGCTCCTGTGTGGGTGCTGCCCCCTCCTGCCAACTGTGCGTCACTGTCTGTGCCAGCGCTTTGATCGCACTGGCTCGCACATAACTCTCTGGATCCTGCAGAGCCTCCCTGAGGAGAGGAGTGGTACAGCAGCAGCCGCCCAGCAGGGCCTCAGAGGCATCGCAGGCCTTCTCAGCTGACACCTGGCAGACACGCATCGCTCCCAGGTGTCCAAGAAACTCCATCGTTGAGTCTCTTACCTCCCAGCGCATGTCACACGCACGCTTCTTCACCACCTGGACGAGATCTAACAGACACAAACAATGTGATTTGTTGTGCCAATCTATTGCACAGGCTTTATGAGCTGCAGGGAAGATGCTAATGCTCTGATTTACCGTGTCTGAGCTGGTCTGTTATAAAGGAGATGTCTGCGCAAACACTCATCCACTTTACCAAGGCTTGGTAGGACTTATGTAGCACCTGAAAAACAAAGACTCAGTAATCTTATCGAGGCAAAAATCACGATGGTCAGTCCAGAAATACATTTTTATTCCCCTCTACCTGTCTTTTAAAATCTTGAACCTTTCCCTATTTCATTAGTTCTGGTCCATTCAAAAATAAATGGCAGAAACTTGTGCTTTTTATATGACTCTATGACAATTACGGAAAACTGTGTAAAGAAGACTTTTTGACGCTTGAAAGTGAGCAAAAGAAATGTAACTTTGACCTGTGTAAAAACAGGTTGAGCTACTCAGGCGACTGACGCCATCTGCTGGATGGTTTGGGCCAAATAATGAAAGAAGTGACAGTCCTTCAAAATACAGTGTTACTTTAAGACAACAGTGTGTTACGACCACAGTTTGGGCAAAGATATTCCCTGCTATAGCAGGCGACAGGACCTGATTTTGTGCGCTCTGGAAAAACTTGACTAACTCCAACTTTAGCCACATCCATCACCTTTACAATGACCTAAAAAAATCAAACTCTAAGCTAGATCTTACACACAGGTCAGGATATTGACCCTACCCTGTGTAATGGGATGAGAGCCAGGGTACATCCATATCAGAGCAAACACAGAGAAACAGACTCACATTTTAATTCACACCTACAGCCAGTTTAGGTGTGAATTAAATCCACTGTACAAATCTCTGATAGTTGGGATCATCTTACATCTGTGAACACACAGACACACAAACTTACAGTGGGATCAGAATCAGGATTGTCCAGATAGTGTATCAGAAGTGTGAACACGTCAGTCAGCTTGCCATTCGCTCCTGAAACACAAACAGAAACGTAAATGAACTCAATGTGTTCTTCAATATTTGTTTTTCCATAAACGCCATATACTACTTTTGTTTTATAGAAGCATCTTACAGAATTTAAAGAAAAACTCATCACTTTAACTTTTAAAACATGCACTGAAGGTCTTTATATCCTCCATAAAGAGACTTGTTTGCTTTCAGTATTCCCTTTTAGTTTCATTCATGTAATCTGGATTCTAACTCTTATGACTGCTTTACCTGGGCTGTTACTGAGAGCTGTCAGAGCCTCTAGAGCACATTTCTGAACTTTCCCACTGCCAATGACATTCCTGAAAACTTCACTACAGCCAGCGGACGACGTGGACGAGTCGCCGCTGCAGAGCCTCAGTAACGACAGAATTCCAGTAACGATTAAACCCGGAGCGCAGGGGAGGCAGTCAGGATCCTGAGGGAGAGAGGCAGATTATGAGTCTTTCCATCCATTAGAAAAAAGGCTAAGACTTTATAACACGGCCTGTGACTAAGGGCGTAAGTCTTCCACAATTCAGATTTTATTAGAAATTACAATATAATTATGTTCACATATATTATTTAATGGTAGGTACATTAGAAGAAGGGGGTAAACAACTGAGAAATTATTATTATTATTATTATTATTATTATTATTATTATTATACTTGTTTGCCCCTTATTCTAGTGTGCCTGCCTTTAAATCGTGTAAGTAAATATAATTACATTGTAATTACAAATAGAATACCCTAAAAAGTCTATTTTATTAAAGAGGAATTACTTGCGTAGTCGTTGGCCGTAATATAAAGTGTTAATTGAAAAAGATCCAATATTTTCTTTGCCACTCTCTCCTGTCCTTACACTCACCATGTGTGCGATCTGAGGTGTGTTTGTTAGACACACACCGATCACAGAGATGCAGGAGGTTTTACTCTTCAGCTGCTCAGTCATGGCAAACCGATGCTTGTCTCCTGCAGGCCCAGATCTCATGTTACTCCATAACATAAATGCGCGAAAACACACATTTTTCTCTAGAGTGTACATCTTTGTGCGTCACCTGCAGTGTTTGTACCTAGTAGGTTCTGGCCAGATATGATGTCGAGGGGTAGCAGCAGTAATCTGACAGACTGGGCTGTGTGGACACGGTCACTGCACATAAAATCAGAAGTAGAAGAAAAGTTTGTAGACAGATACTAGACTGACAAATGCCCATGTTTTTTAAACAGAAAACCTAACCTCTACAGACTTTCGTGTACAGAGTTTGTGTTGGCTGAACGTGAAGCTGTGCTTACTGATGGCCGCTGCGGAGTAAAGCAGCCGCGGCATGGACGAGGTCAGCAGGTTTCCTGACGTTCAACATGAATGTTAAAAGACGAGTGAGGCGTTGTTCTGGGAGGCGGCTGCAGAAGCAAGCACAGCAAGAGTCTATAAACTAAACCTGAAGAGGCTGAACAACAGCACAGTCACTAATGTATACCACATTAGGTAAATGCTGTGGAGGATGGCTGACCGTTACACTGTCCTGTTGTATTGCATAGATCAATAGAACAAAGCCATCGATGCTATATCTATTAGCACATTTGCATATTCAGCCAGGAAGCTCTGCTTTCCTCACCTTCGTCTTAAAGTCACTACTTAAAATCTGAATAATCTCTAGTAGAGAAAAAGGGGACAGTGAACTCTATGAAGTGACACTCTACTGTGTTTTATGAGAGGGTTACCTGCATGCAGCTAAAATGACATCCATCAGAGGCG
Source organism: Benitochromis conjunctus (assembly GCA_015052645.1). NCBI lineage: Eukaryota > Metazoa > Chordata > Actinopteri > Cichliformes > Cichlidae > Benitochromis > Benitochromis conjunctus. The sequence goes on from VOQK01028229.1 coordinate 17,957, forward strand.
GTGTGAGTTGACTGCAATCTGCTGCCACCAGTTCCTCCAGAGAAGCTGTGATTGTCTGCAGCAACTTTTCCCGCAGAGGAGGCTTGGTCTGGCCCAGGAGCAGGACCAGCAGTCTGAGGATCTGCTGGCACTGATGAAGCTGTGTACTTCCCCTGGGAACCACCAGCGCCCTCTTGAGGTACTCTGAGATTGCAACGACAACAGCGAAGCAATCTTGGTTTATTTCCATGGGCTCGGCTGGGTTTTCTACAACTGCCTTGGACGTGTGTGTGTTTTGATCATCTTCCTTCTTATTGGTGCCATTACATCCTACCGATGAGGCAGGCTGACAGAAGTGCAGGACGTGGGCGAGCATTTGATTGGCAGCTGAGGCAACAAATAGGCTTGTGTCTGTCTGGAGTTGCAGAAGTGGCTCAATGAAATCTAGAAAAAAACCCCGAACATAATACATATATATGAGGATGCGTCAGAATTACAACAATGTAATACCTATAGCACAGTGCCTCTCGTCCTATGGCAGCTGGGAATGATCCAGCCCCCAGTGACCCTGAATTGGATAAGCAGGAGCAAACGAATGAAAGGATGAATAGATGGAAAAACCACATTATCCTTAATACTAATGATCCCCCTCTCATGAATCAATGCACAAAACTCACCTGCTTGTATAAAGAAGCTAAGACCACTTGGATGCTGCAGTGTGGTCCTTAAGCCCTGGATCCAGCCAATCCGTATGCAGGGATCCTCCCAGAGCCCTAATTCCTGCCAGTGCCGACAGCTAAAGACAAGATCCAGAACTAAGGACTCCTGCAACAGAGAGAGGGAGGCACAATCATGGGGCAGGTGAGTATTGGAATATTTAGTAACAGTTTACTAAATGCACCAGGCGTCATAAGCTCTACCTGAAGAACTCTGAAGCCGTACTCAGCGGCAGCCAATAAGCCGATGAGTCTGAGAGTGAAGGAGAGGACACCCGGAGCTGAAGCCGTGTCGTGAATCACAGCCGATATGAACTCAAGCAAACACGGACAGGCTTCCAGCAGAGATTCTCCTTCAAAGAGTGAAAGAAAAGAACAACAATGATACAGATTTGCAATACATCCATTATGCGCACTGTGTGTAATACACGTCACAGAGTCACTTTTTTATGTGCACCATAAAGAGAAATCATAAAGGTATAAAAGGGCTCTGGAGAGTGTGGGCTCTTCAAAACACACCTTTCAGCTTTTCATGTATTTTGAAAATTGTTTTTTGGGGGAGACCTTGAATGTAAACGTGCTTGTCTCTCTCTCACTTCAGCTTCTGTCGTTTAAATATGCTATAGGCTATATCGATATTTGGATCGATATTCCCATTAGAAAGATAGTGGAAGAGGAGTAAGAATGAAGACACTATCCTGTTAGGGTCAGTACTACTAACCAGCCTCGGTGAGCGCTGTGAACCAGTCCAGCAGTTTCTCCAGAATGGTGTCATCGGGCAGCGAGCTCCCTGAGGCCGCCAGCACCTCGCAAACCCGGGGCAGCAGTGACACACACTCTCTGTCCATGGTGCTAAGGCGTGCGTATTAATGAACCGTCGTTGCTAGCTTAGGTCTTTACAGCTAGGAGTACTCTACACATTCTCTAACAACTCACGTGGATGTAAATGTGACCACAAGCTAAATTATGCAGTACCGACCAAACTGAAGCAGCCACCCTAAACACCCAAAGTCGTTGTTTTTTGTACTTTACTAAACGAACGTCTCGCGGGAAACAGTTTCGGATCTACCGGTGCGTCGCTTCCTTTTCCGTGCTTCTGAGCGGATCTCACGCCGCTGCGCTCTTCGCTGATCTACAAACATCACAGTGGGGGCAAATTACCACCAGTAGCTGTTGTGCTTTCGCTCCCAATGCTTTACAGCATTACTGCTTCTGCGCAGCCTTTCCACGCGCCTTTGAGCAAGTTCCGGTGTCGCGTTTCCGTCACGTCGTCCATTTTCACGTATCCGCACATGGTGCTGCACCGGCTGAGGATCGGCAGCCTTTTCGTTTCCAGGATTTTTGCTCCGCTGTAGACAAAAGTCCGTGTTGCAGTTCTGTTAAATGAAAGATACGGTGGATATGGTGGACGACCCCGAGTATGAAGAGGAGGAGCCTTCCTTCAGCGACCCGGAGGACTTCGTGGACGATGTCGACGACGACGGTAAGCAGCCGCAAGAAAAACGCCGGCTTTCTGGCCTGCTGTTAGCAGTTAGCTAAGAGCTCAATGCTGGGGTTATTTTAGATGCTACAAAGCTAGCTAGCTTGCCTCTCTGCTCACCGGCATGTAGCAATAGTGAACAGTGAACACGAGCTGGATGCCTAAGCCTAATAATTACAAAGAATACAACAGCGACACCACCCTTTTTCTCCACAAAACTCCACATAACGTTATCACAGTGTACGTTACTGCCCGTTACAGCCTCACCCAGACCCCACACGGCCACTCACTGGGCCCTGTGCGTTACGATCTGGATAACCGAAACAGGATTTTAGCTAGTAAAGTCGTTAGGAAACATTATTTTCTCTGTGCTGTTTGCTTGTATATAGTAGTTTAAACGTGGTAGCTGTTTGTAGCTCAATGGTAATCCTTACTCGGGTCTGGGCGTTTGCTCCATAGAGCTTTTCAATTGTGCAAGTTTTGCAATTGTGGTAAAATGACTCATCAGATACACGTGTTTTGTACTTAGTAGTCACAATATAATTGTTTATATGTAATAGAAACTTCTGGGTAAATTTACAACAAAATTAGTACCGTTTAATATTAATTTGCAAGCTTAATTTAAACAAAGACACAATGAAATAGCTTCTGTGAAGCTAAACACGCCTGCATAGCGGTTAGTTATCCTCATCTAAATGATGTATATTAAGCAGTCAGTGTAAAGGAGATGTACTATTTAATTAACTTTATTACAATGTAATTATATTTTGTCTACTTATAAATAATGAAACTTAAACCTACACATCTCTAAAGAAAATGTAAACAAAAGAATTGTGTGTGTGTTTCAACAATAATAATAAATAATAATAATAATAATAATAATAATAATGCACTACTACTGCATAACAATGCAGCCTTCCCTTCCAGTAACTGGAGTGGTGGCTATTAAGTTTAGATTGGTTCATGTATATAAAAAGAAGGCAGTCATTAAAATGAGATAGGACTGTGTGGGGTTGGGGTTCTTATCAGCTTGTTCTTCGCCCTGACCCCCCTCCTTCACTTTTCAGAGCTTCTTGATGACATCCTGAGGGAGAAACCCCAGGAGGCAGACGGCATAGACTCGGTGGTGGTGGTGGACAATGTCCCTCAGGTCGGCCCGGAGCGTTTGGAAAAGCTCAAGAACGTCATACACAAGATCTTCTCCAAGTTCGGCAAGATCATGACCGAGTTTTACCCAGAGGCCGATGGAATGACCAAAGGGTATGACCGCAGATGTTTTCTTCTATGTTCTTTTGTGCATCTGTTTTGATTCAGGGTGGATTTCCGGATTTGAAGCAGAGGGTTTTTGTTTTTTTAGTTACTGTTTTTTCTCCTTGTTACAGTTACATCTTCCTGGAGTATGCTTCGCCTACTCAAGCCCTCGAAGCAGTCAAGAACGCAGATGGATACAAACTCGACAAGCAACACACGTTTAGGGTCAACCTCTTCACTGACTTTGACAAGTGAGTATGCAGTACGACCCAGTAAATGCATTGTGCAGGTATCGCTTGCAGACTTGGGATAAATAAATAAACGGCCGTTTGTTTTTGTCAGATACATGAACATCAGCGATGAGTGGGAAACTCCAGCAAAGCAGCCTTTCAAAGACTTTGTGAGTGTTACTTAACTTTTCAGTCATAATGTAATTAATCACTTTATAACACTTGAATTATAACACATCTCAGCCTTTCATTATTAAGCTGACCTTCATAAATCAACAGGACAGTGACTATCTTGAAATCCTGCAAGCGCCATTAACTTTGTCTGTGTTTTCAGGGTAATATGCGCCATTGGATCGAGGACCCAGATTGCCGTGACCAGTACAGTGTGATCTATGAAGCTGGAGAGAGGACAGCCATTTTCTCCAATGATGCTAAAGAGCCAATCACAGTTGAAGAGAGAGCGGTGAGTTTTTAATTACACACACAGAGTTGGTGGGAAATGCAGGGCTTGTATCGAACATGATTCATCAGTAGTCACTTGTTTGGAGAGTGATGTTTTTCCTGCTTTGATGCAGCGCTGGACAGAGACGTACGTCCGATGGTCTCCTAAAGGTACCTACCTGGCTACGTTCCACCAGCGGGGAATTGCACTGTGGGGCGGCGAGAAGTTCAAACAGATTCAGAGGTTCAGCCATCAGGGCGTGTCCCTCATTGACTTCTCACCATGTGAAAGGTAATCAAAAGTCGACTTTTTAATCCAAAGGAGCACAGAGTATCCTGTTCTAGTATTTATTCATTAGTGATTTATTTATTTCTTGTAAATAAGGCAATGTCACCTAAATCCTGTGGGTTGTTGCACCATGACCTGGGAACAGCAAAGGATGATTACTGTGCAGATCAAGCACTCTGAAGAGGTGTCGAGTTGGCCTGTGAGCCACTGTCTGAGCTTCATGTGTGGTTGTGCTGGCTTCCAGGTATGTGGTGACCTTCAGTCCACTGATGGACACCAAGGAGGACCCACAGGCCATCATCATCTGGGATATTCTGACCGGACAGAAGAAGAGAGGCTTCCACTGCGAGAGTTCTGCACATTGGCCTATTTTTAAGTCAGTATTATACTTTCTTTCTTTTACATCTAATTAAAATCAAATTTGCTGTTCCTTGTAGAGTTTGGATGTGTCTTCTAATGTTACATGTTTTTGTTGTCAGATGGAGCCATGATGGCAAGTTCTTTGCAAGGATGACAACAGACACACTGAGTATCTATGAAACTCCAGTAAGTAGACATGAAAACAGTCTAGATGCATTTATATTAAATTTGCAAGTGATGTTAAACTTTCTGTTTTGTTTTGTTTGTAGTCTATGGGCTTGCTGGACAAGAAGAGTCTCAAGATTACTGGGATAAAGTAAGAGTCCTTTATAATCACATGCTTTAAAATGTGACCGCATTTTGTATAGAGATATTAATGTTTGCGCATCTTCAGGGACTTCTCGTGGTCTCCTGGTGACAACATCATAGCATTCTGGGTACCCGAGGACAAAGACATCCCAGCCCGGGTGACTCTGATGCAGATGCCTTCCCGTCAGGAGATCCGCGTTCGCAATCTCTTCAATGTCGTCGACTGCAAACTGCACTGGCAGAGAAACGGGGATTATCTGTGTGTGAAAGTTGACAGGACTCCCAAAGGAACACAGGTACTCATAGAAAGCGGGCAAACAGTGTATATGTCACAGATTTTTTTTATAAACAAGAAATAATAAGTTCACTTTTTTTTTTTTGTTTTCTCAGGGTGTTGTTACCAACTTTGAAATCTTCCGCATGAGAGAAAAGCAGGTTCCTGTCGATGTGGTGGAAATGAAGGGTAAGACACGTATTTGTACAAACACACAGAAATGAGCTGCTAGTAATTCCAATTTCCACACAAAGGAAACTAATCTGTTTTCCTCTGTGTTGTTTTCCTTCTAGAAAGCATCATAGCGTTTGCATGGGAGCCCAATGGCAGTAAGTTTGCTGTCCTCCACGGCGAGTCGCCAAGAATCAACGCCTCCTTCTATCATGTCAAAAACAACGGCAAGATCGAGCTCATAAGTAAGTAGAAGGACAGTCACGGCAGAGCGTCGTTGCTTCTAATGTGTCCACAAAACTGAATGTGACACTTTTCCTTTGACAGAGATGTTTGACAAGCAGCAGGCCAACAGCATCTTCTGGAGCCCCCAAGGACAGTTTATGGTGCTGGCTGGGCTCAGGAGGTAGGTTTTATCTGAGTGTGTGTGTGAGATGAATTTAAGAAGCCACTGATGACAAACTAAACATTTTTTCTGACACCTCGTTTGAGAGCTAAGCTCCTGATTCTAACACTAATCTGAGGCTCGTTTGTTTTTTAAATATCAGTAGAGATGATGTCTTGTACATGGATATAACCGCTTTGCCTCTTCTTCACAGTATGAACGGAGCTCTCGCCTTTGTAGACACGTCAGACTGCACCATGATGAACATAGCAGAGCATTACATGGCCTCTGACGTGGAGTGGGATCCAACGGGCCGCTACGTCGTCACCTCTGTCTCGTGGTGGAGCCACAAGGTGCGTGCCTCGCCAGTCCTTTGCAGATGAGAGAAACATGCAATCTGATCTTTTCCTGTCATCCATTCACTTCATTTTTCTCCACCTTTACGCGCACGCTAGGTGGACAACGCATACTGGCTGTGGACGTTCCAGGGCCGACTCCTCCAGAAGAACAACAAGGATCGATTCTGTCAGCTGCTCTGGAGACCCAGACCTCCAACCCTACTCAGCGTAGAACAGATAAAGGTACAGTATCCTCTGTATAGTGTGTGTGGTTGAGTGTGTTGAGCCAGTGATGACAAACATAATTTTTCTGACACCTCGTATGACAGCTGCACCGTGGCTCCTGATTCTAACTCTGACCTGAGGCTCTGAGCTACACCACCCTATATATGTGTCCAGCACGTACTGTAATGATGTGTTTATGACTGTGAAGCCATCTGTCACTGTTAGCATGCTGTCATATACATTCATCTATTCTTTTGCAGATGATCAAAAAGGATCTGAAGAAATACTCAAAGATCTTTGAGCAGAAGGATCGTCTGAGCCAGTCCAAGGCTTCTAAGGTTTGACCTGTTCATATTTATATGTTAGCTTATGTTAGAGACTTTGTTGGAAATGCTTTTCCCAATTTTTCATGTGCTGTCCCCCACCTCTTGCATCAACATTGGATAGGCTGCTTTTTTATTTTTCCTGTGAATTTGCAGGTTAATCATCGCCTGTGTGTCTCTGAAGAAATTTAAAGCTGTTTGCTAACTTTAATATAGACTCTATAGTATAATTTACTGAGGCTGCTAACACTTTACATGCTTTAATGGTAATACAAGCTATGTGTTCACACTGAAATGTTATCTTTGTGAGTTATGATGCTGAACGTCTCTGTGTGAGTAGGAGCTGGTGGACAAGCGCAGGGCAATGATGGAGGACTACCGACGGTATCGGGAAGAGGCGCTGAAGATTTATCAAGAACAGAAGAGCATTCGCCTGGAGCTCAGAGGAGGTGGGACCTCTCACTGTTGTCTCACTCATTGTTAACTTGCCTTTGAGGTCTTTTTTGTGCTGACATTCTTTTGTGTCATGTAGGAGTGGGCACAGATGAGCTGGACAGCAACGTGGACGACTGGGAGGAAGAGACCATTGAGTTTTTTATCAACGAAGAAATCATTCCCATTGGAGATCTGTAGTCCCCTACGCAGGTAACATACTGCACAGGTTGTTGTGTAGTCTGTTGTCAGCTATTTGTCCTGCAGCCTTTGATTTCACTGGAAATCTGTTAATATTTTAAACATTCAGCAATAACATTTTACATTAGTCCACAAAATGCATCTGCATATAAATTAGGGAATGCATGTTGTTTTCAGTTTTTATCTGAAGTGGCGATCAGAAAAATGAGCACCATTCCCGCATGCTCATACAATCAGCATCATCATCATCATCCCTCCTTTTCCTCACAGTCTCACTCTGCATTTCCACTGTTGTCTTCCCCTTCAGTCCATCCGTTTTTGTGTGGAAGGAGGAGAGAGGAGCTACGTCATTGATTGGAGAAGGACGACGACCACGTTGTGAATCTTGGGGCTTCGTCTCGGGCCACAACGTTCAACTCATCATCAAAGTGCGCCTTACGGATCAGCAGCTTCATCAAGAGACAAAAGAGAATACTTTGTATTGCCTACTTTCTCTTTGTCTCTCAGCATCATCTTCCCCATTTTTCTTTCCTCTGTGGACTTTGAAATTTAGCAAAACTGCCTCCTACTCTGTTCTTTAGTTGGAGTCTCAGTGTCTAATCTCAAACTCCATCCTGTGTTGGACCTTCTTCAACCCCCCCTGGGGATTTTTTTGAACTAGCCTCACCATGCTAGTCTGTTGTTACAGGGCAGCACAGAGTGCCATACCAGTCAGGGGTGGAGGTGTTGTGAATAAACAAGTAGCCTTGTTAATAAATGTGCTGATGTGGCGCTATAGTGGCCTGTATCCTCCTCCTTTCAGACTAGGCTTTCACACAGGGAGGGGGCGCGCAGTGGGAAAACCTTTAAATAAACAAACAGAATACCACCAGACTTTGTCTCGCCGTTTGATTATTATTAGACTGAGTCCACTGAAATACAGATTAGTCACATGATCACAGCCATTAGACTTGATATCAGAAAGCTAACTGAAAATTAACCTGTATCAGTTTGGAGCAGTGTTTACTCAGTAAATGTGCCTAAAGCTGCTGCTGAGTTGAGAAAATAGTTCAAAGACGTAATTAGCGGTTGTCGTTCACAGATGTCTGATAAAATACTAAATCTGTTTTTACTCACACGCAGCACCCTCCAGGAGATTTTTTGCTTCTGCTTGTATAGTGGAAGTACTGTGGTTTAGATGAAGGTGCTTCCTGAGTAATCAAGGCAGAACAGGGCACAATCGCCCACTAGATGTGAATATTCCACACAACTACACACGCTAATTTCACATCAGTGCAGGTTTTGTACTGGTGAGATGGCTAATTGATGTCCAAACCTGCTGCTCTGGTAAGTTCTCGAATGAGTTCCTTAAACTGGGCCAAATGTGACAGCTACAGATGTAGAAAAGTGTCAAGACAAAAGCACCAATCACCATCAAGAGATTTGCTTACACTGAAGAGGCAGTGCTCACATCTGTTCAGTGTTAACAGCATCATAGTAACGTAACTTCTCCAGTAGACATGAGTTTGCTCACAACCAGTCAGGTGAGTGTTAACTATAAGTGTTTTGTCTTTAGCTCACCTGCGGCCTAGAATATAAAATCACTGCAAATCTTTGTTGTTTGGAGGGAACAAAACAAAAATCCATCTCATAAACAGATGACTTCAACCTCAAGCGTGGCAGCGAAATGCAGAGCTGTGTTTGAGCCTAAACTCAGCTGCTGACATATCATCTAGCTGCCACTGCATTTGCTTTTCAAAGCCATAAATTGTGGAATTGTGCTCCTTTCTGCCCAAATGATTTTAATATCCCCACATTTCACTGTACTTGAAATATTTGTAAGCTAAGGTCACTTGCTGTTTTGTATCTGCTCTTTGAGTTTTGTGGCCCTGAAGTATTTGCACTGACCAAAATCATGGGTTTTCTCTGTTCCTGAAGATAGCTGGTCTGTCATTAAGGTGAAATTCTAGACTTGGCTTTTTCCACAGATTTCAAAGCCACCCTTACCTTCACCCCAAGACCATAGTAAAAGTAAAACAAAGTAGGCCATAATTTCTACAATAAAACATTAAATAGTTCAAATGTGCTCGTTAGGAAGCCCATAAATACAGTTTTGTTTTCTCATGTTCAACATTTGCATCATTGTTATTGTGAAAAACACTTTCAGACTTCAACATACAGCCGAGGTCCTAGCATCATTTAGGTTCATTAGTCTGCATGGCTAAGTCCCAATGGGAGCGGGAGGCCACTGTTCATCCACATTAAAGACTCTATGCTGCACAGATCTCATTAACCTCCCAAATATCTGCACATCCTTATAAATACTTTCACTGTGGTGCTTTTTCAATGTCTTATCATCAAAGACGTTTTCTACTAGTTAGCCATGTCGCCAAATGTTCCACAAACCATCTGAAGAAATGTGGATTAACCGCAGTCATAAATCAGTTTTGTATCTGCAAATTAAACACTCGAAGTGTGCGTGTTTTACTGGATAATTGTGGGTGAAATTTTGCACTCTTTCAAATAACTGAATAACAAATACATGAATAAATAATTTATGCAGACAGTGTGCTCTTTATTATGAAGGCTATGTATTTATTATGAAGGCAATGTTTTCCTGTTTAAACAACACTTGTAAAAAAAAAATTGAGAAATTTTACTGAGAAAAATCAAGATTTTTTATTTTTTTTTTTTAACTTTTTGAGTCTACAGAAATGATCATATTATTATAAAACGAGGTCAAATTTGGAGTCACTGAGAAAAAAAATCATAGTTTGACATAGGAAAGTTGGCTTTTTATTTAAACAAAGTATAAGCTACTGCATTTCCAAATACAAGTGAAATTTAATGACATACTGAATAAAAACTTTGATATTAAGTCCTAATTATGGTTTCCTGAATTTAAAAAAAAAGGTTAAATTATAAGACTGAATGTCGACTTCCTGTCTCATAGTTGTTGTTATGTTGTGAATGGTGAAGACTGTGTTGTACGACATGTCTAATCATTTGAAACATTTCTCTCTCACCAGGTTTCCATCTATGCTTCTCCTATCTCAGCAGCTTCATCGATGAACAGCTGCTTACATTTTTAATGTATTCTTAAACATCTCATTACTAAGTTTAGTTCACACAACTAAATGTGAACCTTAAACCTAACCTTGTTCAAACTTAAATCCTAAAACCAAGTCTCCAAGCAGCAATTCTTTACATACTTGCTACATTTACATGTTTCAGATTCAGAAATACATTTTTATTTTAGGTAAATAAAGCCTGAATAAATACCAAATGCACTTTTTAAATAAAGATTTTATGGAAAAAAAGTCATACAAAGCTATCTGGCCCTGTGTGAAAAAGTAATTGCCACCTAAACCTAATAACTGGTTGTGTCATCTTTGGCAAAAAGAACTGCAATCAAGTGTTTGCAGTAGCTGGCGATTAGTCTTTCACATCACTGTGGAGGAATTTAGGCCCACAGAAGTGTTTTAATTCAGCCACATAGGAGGGTTTTCCAGCATGAATGGTCATACTAGATCACCCCATGGATTTGCGTCCAGACTAGACCACTCCAAAACCTTAATTTTGTTTTTCTGAGCCATTCAGAGGTGGACTTGCTGTAGTGTTCTAGATCACTGTCCTGCTGTATAACTCAAGGGTGTTTCAGCTTCAGGGCATGAACTGATGGTGAGAGATTCTCCTTCATGATTTTCTGGGAGAGAGCAGAGTTCATGTTTCCATCAATTACAGCAGGTTTTCCGTGTCCTGAAGCAGCAAAGCAGCCCAAGACCACCACCAACAACTTGTTTGACTTTTGCAATGATGTTCTTTTTATGAAATGCTGTGTTAGTTTCAGCATTTGTCTCGTCAGTCCACAGAATATTTTCCCCAAAATCCCAAAAGCCCTTTTGTTCTTTTTTTTCCAGCAGCGGCTTTTTTCCTTGATCTCTTCCATGTATACCATTTTTGCCCAGTCTCTTTCTCTGTTACTTAGATCGGGACATGAAGCGTTGCTTTCTGAGCTCTCCGAGCTCTACTTTACCTTGTCAAACAGGTTCTGTTTAAGTAGGATGTCTTGATTCAACAGGCCTGGCAGTTATCAGGCGTGGGTGTTGCTGTGAAACTGAAATTGGGCGTAGGAGTTTGCTGGAATAGCAATTACTTTCACATACAGACCAGGCAGATTTATATAGGTTTATTTTTTCCCATAATAAAACAAAACAATACATAAAATATAAATACTTAATTCACAGCACTGTAGCTGAATAAGAAAACACCATGTCTTTAGGTTTTTCAAATGTAATTTTCCTTTATTTTCCTATGGCAAATGACTTAGGGCATTGCAAGTATATCCTTATATCTTTTCAAACAGTGACGTTATTACTGTCTGCATGTGAAGCACTTAGAGGATTAGAGTAAACTGTAGCTACAAAAACACGGGTTATGCTCTCTACATACGGGCTCTGCGCCAGCAGAGATTTATAATTATTTTAGTTTTTCACTGGAAGTCCCAAGACCTCAGTGTGGGAAAAGAAAAATGTATGTGTTGCGCGCGGGTGGCTTTGGAACATGTGGAATAGTGCGTGCGTGGCTGGATCCAAAAAACAAAAAGCTCTTTTCAAAATCTCGCGAGACATTCCTCATTATACGACTAGTGCCGTCGTCGCTGCTGCTCTGTCTCGCTCTCCCTCCCTCCCGCCCACCCGCTCGCTCGCTCGCTCGGTCACATCACCGGAGCACCCGGACAGAGAGAGAGAGAGAGAGAGAGAGGCGGCCTGACTATGGAGCTCCTCTGCAGGGAGAGATGAAGGATTCAGGTCATGTCATGAGCCGTCTTTTTTAATTTATTTTTTCCCTCACAGACAGACTAATGTTTAGACCGGCTTAAATTGCTGCCGTGATGCTCCCTGAGTGAGAGAGAGGCGTAAAAGAAACAAAAGGAGGCTTTCCTGCACTTCAGAGACTGGGTATGATGAGCGGAGTGTGAGCGGATGAAAGTGTGGAGAGAAAGAAGTGCAGTCCTTCCGTGATCGGCTGCTGCGGGGAAGGAGAAGCTGGAAGAGTCCCGTTTGCGTGAGAGAGGAGGGACTGTCCGGTGCGGCCGCAGAAAGGGCGCATTGTAACCTCTGTAGGTTACTCTGTAAACTGAGATTGTTTCCGTCCGACGGCCGGGAGGAAGTCACGGTGAGTCTGCTTCTAAACGAGGAAAATATTAACTGAGATATTAAAGCCTGGTAAGCTGCTTTCAGTGAGAAATGGTTAAGATATTCTAAGGGCCTGCAGCTTGTCACTGAACATTTGAAGTTTTCACCGGGATATTTTCTTTTGATCTTTGCGCGTGCGTTTGCGCTCGCATGCGCTTGTGTGTAGCGCGTGGCAAGACTGAAGAGACTGTGTGGATGTTTGATTTTTCCAGACAGGCTCCCCTTGTCTTCGCAGAGTTTAAATTTAAAGCCAAGAGAGGAAAAACACTGCGGAAAAAAACAACTTTCTCTGGAGGATCTTCTGCTTCTTGCCCTGTCTGATTTTTTTTCTTCTTCTGGTTTTAAAAGGCACCATCATTTTTTCCACTATAGCAGATGTTTTTTTATGGGACAAACAGTCAGGGATGTGAACCCTTCAGCAGCCTGTGGTCTGAAGCTGCTTCATCCACATAACCATTTGTTCACATCTCCCTGTGACAGCTGGGCGACCCGGGGTGGAGCCTGAGGTTCCCACAGCCCCTGGTTGACATAGCACAGATCAGGAACATAGCTTGGCCTATCATAAAGCCCGGCATCAAGTTAGTAAGATACTCTGGCAGGTGTTCTCTTTAAAATGGAAACAAATGCCACAGAGTACTGTGCACCATCCACCCAGCCATTTTCTTCCCCTATCCAGTTTAGTGTCATGGGGTAAGGGTCGAGCTTCATCTGTTCACCACCACAGTGAATTTTAAATCAAACAATCAGATAAAAGCACAATACATGCTTTGCAAATCAGTCAAACTCTATATTTAAGTGAGTCTCAGGAAAGCCACGACAGGGGCATGTTTAGCACTGTGTTGCTTCACCTTCCTTTTTTAAACAATGCTCTGTAAGCATTTGAGAGCAGAGGAGTACTTTTGAACCTGAATTCCAGCAAGTCACTCTGAAATCTGCATTAGTGGGGTCTTCACAGATGTGCAGGTTACCCACACTCCACATCTGCTCTATTATGACTAAAATCATAATTATTAAGGGACTTTTGTCACTGTGTTTCTTTTCTACTAATGGTTTGACTCCCTGCTGTGTGTAAATGGGAAGGAACATGTGTAAAATTATTTTAATGGATTTAAAAAAAAAAAAAAGTGCAGTATTTTTAAATCTGGTGGTTTCATTGCTTCTGTCTTTGATTTCTTACAAACTTAAAATTTTTTAACCCCAGTCTAAATGTGCCTAGTAAGGCTGTAAATGAGAAGCAGAGGTTTAGTAATGTTTCCTGTTTTTTTTTCTTCTTTCTTTCTTTTTTCAAGTTGAATCTTTCAAACAGGAAGTCTGTCCTTCCGTGAAAGGCGGCCACAATGGAGCTGAGATAACCTCTTCCTCTTTTCTCCACCAATTACGGCTCTTGCTGCAGTGTAAACATGGGAACATGGCGTGGTCTACGAGTGGCTTTCATCCTGGGATCTTTGTTTATGATCTTGCTTATCATTGTCTACTGGGATGATGTCGGGGGCTTTAGCCTCTACCCGCTGAAGGACCCCAAACACGAGGTGCTTCAGTCCGGATGCTGTGCCCTGACGACTACGAGCCCGCCTCAGACTGCGCCCGCCAGCACAGCCCACACGACTTCTTCCTTCATTGTTTCCACCACCGCTTCTAGTGCTTCATTTTTCCCAAAGGAGGCAGCTCAGGAACATGTGAAGAAAGGAGAGGGGAAGCAAAAACATGAACAGAGGAAAGAGGAAACGAGGGAGGATGCAGAGATGGCGATCTCTGCTTATGATAGGGAACAGGAGGCGAGGAAGAAGAGGATCGACGACGTGTGTTCAGGGAAGGAAGACGTGGAAGTCCCCGAAAGGACTTTTTCGCAGATCCCCAACAGGGAACTGGATCACCTGATAGTGGACGATACACACCAGATTATCTACTGCTACGTTCCCAAGGTACTGCTGCCTTAGTGCGTGATCATGCTAGGTGTGGCGTGCATATGGGTGGCGTGTCAGTTTATCATGTGGGGAAAGTAACAAGAGGAGAAGAAGATGTTCAAATCACACATCTTCATTGTTGTTCTTGTCCTTTATGGTCCCCGTTGTCTTCTAAATGTTTTCCCTTTTTTCCCTCTTCTCTGCCTTGCTGCTGATCTCTGTTTAGGTGGCGTGCACCAACTGGAAGAGAGTGATGGTGGTTCTGTCTCAGTCTCTGATCTCAACCTCCTCAGGAAAACCCTACACTGACCCAGAGGCTGTACCTGCTGACCTTGTACACAACTCCACGCTGCATCTAACATTTGCCAAGTATGATGCACAAATACCTATGACAGAATCAAATATTAGATTAGATCAGATAACTCCTTACTTTTGTAAATAATTAATTTGGTGCTAAGACAATGAAATCTGGTTTATCAGGTTTTTGATGATGAGTAAAATCTCACATCTTGACCTCTGTTTCTATTTTATGTACTCGGTGCCCTTTTTCAGCATGCATGGCTGATATTGTGATTTGGGTCTATTTTAATCCAAACTATAAACTGGTTTGTATATTTAGCGTCATCTTAGCTTGCCATTTGTACCATCACCAGCTCATTGCTCTAAAAAGTATTATACATATCAGTTTCAACTTTATGATAACTATCCAAGTAATACTGATGTGCTGAATGTTCATTTAGTAGTGATCAGACTTGTGAAAAAGAAAATACTCCTTTCAAATCTAAGATTTTACTTATTAGGACATAAAAAAATATCTAGTCACTATCAGGCTCTAAAATTCATTAAATAGACTCTGAGCTGAACAACAACAGATGACCTATTACACAGTATCATTATTTATTTGACACAAACTTGGTTAAAATTCAGATGGAGCATGGGTAAATCCAGCTGCACCCCATGATTCAGTAGATTGTAAAAGCAGTTTCAGCAGCAATAACTTGAAGTAATTATTTTCTGTTTGACGTTATCAGTCTTGCACGTCCATATGGAGGAATTTTGACTTCTTTACAGAGTTGCTAAAATTCATTGAGGTGTGCATAAATTCATTTGCGCATAGCCAGGGTAAAAAAAGCCGATGCTCTGGATTGGTTCCGTTCCCACTTTTCAATAAGCCAAAAAGCACTGCTGTTCCAGAGTGAAAACTACATTAACTAAATCAAAGAGAAATTAACTGGATTCAGAGCGTTGGGAGCGTCGAAACCTTCCAGAAATACTATTTGTCAGCCACTCGCCTGATTATTGGCATCAGAATTTCTTCTTTCAAGTTGTAGTATTGCAGCTAGATGGATGGGCTGATAGAGGGGAACGGACAACCACGCATGGAAAACATTCAGTCCTAATCTGAGCATCATTCACTGTATCATTCACAAGTTAGAACCTGTGGGTTGTGATGCTGTAAAAGATGTTACAGAGCCAAGTCATTTATTTATCAATAACATCACAAAAGTATGCTGCAGGTCAGAGTAAATGAACAGAGGTCCCCGTCCAGAGATATGCAGACGTGAGTAAAAGACGTGCTGAAGGAAAGCAGGAAAAGTTTGTCATCAAAGCAAACTGTTGTCTGTTTGATATGAAGGAATCTACTGTATGGTGATATTTAGACTATTTCATATTTTTTAAATTTCTGGCATTTTGTTCTGTATAAATTTGGGCTTATTTCAGATTAAATGCTGAAGTTAAATGGCACAGCTAGCAAAATGTAATTGTTGTGTGGTAAAACTCTGATATTTCTACTTTTGACTGGATCACCTGTGTCTGAAGAGCGAAACATGAGACTTGAGCAAAACACGAGACTTTCTCATCCTGGGCCTTCTGCCCTGAGGAAATCACATGATAGGGTGGGGCTAGGTTTCACAGCAGGTTCACCCGACACCTTGACTGATTGTGACCTACACCTGTTTTCACACATTGGCTTGTGTGATTAGGTAGAGGATCCATGTCCCTCTTGGGGGGACACTCCCATAGGGGTTAAATGTGGGACTCTCCACCATTTGCTCTTAGAACTGAAGAAGCTTCTCGGATGAGAGGTGAAACGTTTTCAAGCAATGTAAAGAAGTCCAGATGCTTTTCTTTCCAAGCTCCTTAGACTACGATGACCTGGATGACTGAGAACCTGCACAGACACTGTTAATATCAGTGTTATAATATTATTGTAAAAGCTGTGGATAATTGTTTAAATTCTGAACTTTTTGTTGTTGAATTACATAAATATTCTGTGAATCTTGTATTGAGAGCAGTAATAAATACCCTGATGGGTTTTAGAGGACCTAGGACTATTTAATTATTTTCTTCGTTCCATCATGTCTCAGGCCCTGCTGTTGTTTTCACAAATCCCACTTTATGCACAGCTCTCTTAAAGTTCTGTCACAGCATTTCAGTCAGACTCAAGTCTGGGCTTTGACTGGGCCATTGCAATGCTTGGATTCTTTTCTTTTTCAACTATTGTTATAGATTCACTGCAGTGCGTGGGATCATTGACCTGTTGCACGATCCAATTTCACATCCAATGTCAGCCACCTGGCCTCACATTTGACTCTACAATTCTTTGGTGTACAGAGGTTTTCATATTCAGCCCAGTGACTGCAGAGTGTCCGGGTTATTGTTTGTTCAGATGCAAACCTAAGCTGTGCTGCCAGGTTCTTTTAAGTGAGAAGAGGCATTTACCTGGTAACCCTTCCAAACAAGACAAATACTGAATAAGTTCAGTATTTGCTAATTGCGCTGTCATATTTACATATTGACACTTAAAATGATATTTTCTTTCTAATTCTTGCTTCCTAAATTATATTTCAAAATTCACGCTGCACAAACAGAGCTACTCCATTAGCATTCCTGAGCTGATCTCAGCCTGCTTCTTGTGATTTATTACTATAATAGCAGAATGACCTTGGCGTCCTCAACAGTACCACTTTTTTCCGACTCTGAAATTGAGTTACTCATTCTAATAACTTTTGCACTCTAATGGTCTCAGCCTTAATCCTGCCTCCGGGGAAGAGTCAGTGATTTGAGAATAATTGAGATATTGGCATTTACTTTTTAATTAGTAAGCACCAGAAAGAGGAATGCCAAATGGTAAACAGGTGATGCTCACTATAAATACATCACTGTTAACTCTTCAGAACGCTCGGCCTGCTTAGTTTCTTGGGATAAATGTTGATAACAAAATTGTCTTCATAAGCCAGACAAGGAAATCAAGACCACCATCACTTTAAATAACCAAGTCCTCATGGAAAACGTTCTGGAACAGGAAGGCTGCACAGCCAAGCAAAACACGTACTCCGAGATGAACGTCTGCCAGACAACATTCTGAAATGTGAACCAGACTGAAGTGAAAGCATTAATAAGAAGAAAGATTCCTAAAAACCTGGAAGTCATTATATTCTCACTTTAAATTGAGTTATTTAAAATTGGGCTTCACAAACAAAATGCGTGAGTTGAACGAGTCATTTATGAGTGGACGCTTGGAAGGCGAGCGGAAAGGACAGGCGGGGCTTGGTGCTGCAGCACAGGCAGACCGCCCTGTAGCCCATTGAAGTCGAACATGTGTTTTCCTGTCTGCGTCTTTACACAAGACATATCCCCTTCCCCCTTGGATGTGTTCTGACTTTGTTCTTCATTCATCTTGTGACTCAGCCACAAACTATCACTCTCAGATGAGAATTCAGACATGCAGAGTTTGGATTTTGATATAGCAAAGTCAAATCATATCTAACTTTCACAACTTGAAAAGGAGGTAACTCCAGAACAAGATCTTTAACAGTGCTTTTTATGTGTGTTTCCAGATTTTGGCGCCGTTATGGTTCCCTGTCCCGCCACTTGATGGCACTGAAGCTCCAGCACTACACCAAGTTTCTGTTTGTGCGCGATCCTTTTGTGCGTCTCATCTCTGCCTTCAGGAACAAGTTTGGAAGGTGTGTGTTTGCTGTGCGTGTCCAGCGGTTCAAGGAATGTGGTTAACTTTGAATTAAACAGTAGCCCATGTCATTGACGAATCACTGAAGTGTGTGTATTTGTGTGTGTTTTCAGGCCCAACCAGGACTTCTACAGGCAGTTTGGTTCAGTTATGCTGCGTCGTTATGGTAATGTGTCTGAGGGTTTGCCAGAGACTGCGGCCGAGGCATTTAAGGCAGGAATCAAACCGACATTTCAGCAGTTTATCACATACCTGCTAGATCCAGAGACCGAGAAAGAGAGCATCTTCAACGAACACTGGCGACAGGTGATAGCCTCACACAAACAGACGCATGCATTTTGACACGTGCAGGTTAAGGACAGATTCGATTCAAGTGGGAGCTTCATCATTTTTCAACAGATCTGCACCAGAATTTAACGGTTACACAGACAACAGCTTTGTAGTCTGTATGATGCTTAACAAATTTATTAGACCATCATCCACTGTAAGGCTTATTCCACAGCTTCCATAAATTAACAGTACTGGTAATTACTAAAAAACCTTTTTATGTAATAGTTAATCCACCCAATTGTTGTATTTCATTGTTATTGTGTCATCCAATTTTTCAAACTATCTGTTAAAAAAAAAAAAAAAAAAAAAAGGAGAAAAAATATTAAAAAAAAAAATTTTT
>VOQK01028231.1:8904-18943 GCA_015052645.1 Benitochromis conjunctus
TGTTTGTGTAACATAAAATTCCAAAATTCATCATTATTTTTACACAGCAGAAAATCCACAAAGACACTTCAAAAGCTGTGAACAAGAGATTAGATTAGAGATTAGACCCCCCGCTCCCCCCAACACCACCACTACAAAAGTTTAGTGTAAGTATAAATACCATAATGTAAAAACAGTTCACAATAATTTAAAGTTGCGCATTCAAAATGTTGATTTTGGAAAAATTATCAAAGAACTGACATATAAAACATCATTTTGTGATTAAAATTAGTTGGACATTAAAAGGGGCAATTTTATCTACTGCACAAAAAAATACGTGTTTTTTCTGAAATATTTCATTTGCTATTTAATAATATTTTGTTCATAAATGATGATGATGAGCAAAGTGTCTGTCTAATAAATATCATGAAAAAATAACAAATATTTTATCTCTGGAAAGTGGAAGAAATGCTCTCACATTTATGCCGGTAATATAAAGTTACTTTTCTCTACTAGTCAATATTCATATATATATATATTTTTAAATTTGGGTTAACGGACCCTTTAAAATCATCACACAACCTGCACAAATAAAAAAAAAGGAACTTAAAATGGGGACAGACACAACAGTCAATAAATTACAAGTCATGACATTATCCCCGAGGCACGAAAAGAAAAAAACAGGTGCACAGTCGCCCAAGAAATACAAGAAGCACAAAAGTTACCCCATGTGGGGTGCATAATGCTGAGTTATTTCCTTCTTCTCTTCCAGAAGAAACCTTCTTAGGGGTCTCTGACTGTAGTAATACTGAATATTAGCTGGTGTCGGGTGTGCCAGGATTCTTTGTTTACTTACGATGACAATAACAACTGTACCTGGGGCCATAAGATCTGTTTATTGTGTCCTACCTGGTGGAACAGTTGCTCATCTCACACTGCTCTGCCAGCCAGTTACAGAATGGCTGCATGCTCCCGATCATGCTGGTGTGGTTTGGGGCCTGTACACTTGTTGTTGGCGCAGCCTGAACATAAGCATTTCCTCATTTACAGAAGGCACAATCTGAAACTGCACATATGCGACCATCAGAAACCGTCCATGCCATGCCAGTTTTGACCATTAAACCTCACTGAAAACATGTCTCACCTCCTTTTTATTCTTCCTTTCACAATCTGTCCCTTTTTAATTTTAAGACAGCTAGTTTTACACTTTTACAGCAACCGCTTCCACGCGCTTATTTCCTTTTGCTCTTAGATTCTCGGGCGGCTGATGAATCCCTCCACTCCGCTATGGATGCCATGGAGCGGCAGCAGATAGTGCTTCATTTGAATGTTCCTTCTTTCTCATCTACACTTCACCATAAAACACAGTAAGCAGTGATGCTGAAGGATTGTGTTATTTGGAATGGGCAGGGTGGAAAAGATTATTCAAAGCCTTTGGTAATAAAAACTGCCAGAGGAGAACTGGAGAGAATTATGACAACAATCCTGTAGTTTTTGTTTGTGGAGGCTGTTTTTTCCCCTTTTTATACTTATTTGATGCAAAGACTTGCAAAGGAGGATAAAGAGACCTTGAGGTGGAAAACAACAGAAAATCCAATTTGTCACATTCACAAGTGTAAATACCAGCTGCATTTCTGTTGATTACTCATATATAACATTGTAAATCAAACTGGATTTTTATGACTTGTTACTTACTGTTTGTTGCTGGCTGCAATCACCTGCTTCATATTTTCTAACCTGTGATCCTTCATCATCAGTGTTATCTGATCACCTCAAGCTTTAACCGTTGAAGAGAGGTTTATAAATGATGCATAAACACCGGAGCATATATAATGCAAACACGTATTTATAATACGAGAAGATCACAGGGCCACTCTCATTACATAAAGTGGGTTTGTGTTGTGTTAATTCAATGCCCGCAGGGGCTTTCTCAAGATGGCCGCACGAGACCAGACGCTGACAGGTCAGCTGTTCTTTCCGAGAGGAGGAATGTCTTTCTATCTCCTCCTCATTCCCTATTCCTCCTTCACTCCATCCATTGTCAATTATTTTCTTCACTTTTCTCTGCTCTTTCACCGTTCTCTCTGTGAAGTCTCCCTCTCAACGCACACATACATATACACACAAACACTGTCTTTGAGTGATGGCCTCTGTCTTTCAATTAGCCTGCAATGGCCCTCTTACAAGGCTGGCGTCTGGCGATTTAGGCCTGCAGCAGATGCTGCTGTGGATTGGCCGTTCATCTGCAGCCTGCAGACTGTATTGAATAGTCATTAGGGTGGAGCTGACTATTCATGACAGAAGAAGTGGCTTTGTGTGGGAGGGAATGCTGCTACATAAGGTTATCTTTATTCTCTTCTTCTCTGTGGAGTTTTTACTGTGTTTAAAAAAAAAAAAGGCGATGATTAGCAGGATTAACAGATAATGAGCAAGTGACTCAGTTTGACACTTATCTCTAGTTTGCTTTCCTTTTTTTGTGTGTGGCTTGTTATATAACTCTGGTCAGAAGAAAAATCAGCAAAAGAAAGGAAAAGAAGAAAAACAGCCACACAGAACCCCCTGTTGGGTAGTAGAGCCACGAGCCAGTCTGTTGGATTTGTGCATGATTTGTCGACTCTCAGTGGGTCTGTTCATGAAGCACCTGGCAACCCTGCACAGAGGAATATGGTGGCTGCCATGACCATACACCAACACACACACAACCATATGCCCCCTTTGTCATTCCAATGAGCTCGGACAACATTCACTTTCGCCTCCTTTCAGCTAACACTATCAATACAAACCCCATGTGGAGGGGCCCAGGTCAAGAGGGAGTCTCACTACAAAGTGGCTGCTGACACACACAGAGGCACAAGCAGACACACACACCGGCGCACACACATGCATGTAAACACACACACACACCCTGGTGCCTCCCTCTGCTCCTCCTCCCCCTCTTCTCCGGAGCCCCCGTAGGCTGCACTGAGGAAATGTGAATTAGCTTCATCAATGCAGAGGTTAACATTGCGCAAAGATGATGTTGACCTCTTGTTGTATTCTTGGTGATGTCTTTCTTAGGGCCAAATGCTTATGAATAAAAATGGCGAGGGGAGAGGTTGCCAAAGGGATTTGTCTGATTAATGCCAAAGGAGAACCCCTCAGGGAAAGCCTGGTTAAGCCCAACACCACTGAATCCCCCCCTGTAGTATTATCAATCATAGAGTGGCTCACACGGCGCTGTTATTGTTTTTGCCATAATTGTGTCGGAACAGCTTTCATTTGTCTCTAATGAAAAGTGCCCGCATTTGTCATGCTAATGTGGTGACAGCAGAAATATTACACGTAGCAACCTATAGCGCTTTGCCAAACATGTACATTAAAATGTGAAACATATGTGTTGCCAGGTTGTGCATGTGCGGTAGAACAATTTAACGTAATTTGAACGTATAATTATAAAGTGCCAATTTACCCAAATAATAATAATTTAACATTTTAAATAATAATAAATTTTGAATGGTTTCTAGCTGTCAGTAAGACGAACATTAAATTCGTTCGTTTCAGGGAGTGCTTCTTTGGTCGAACGTAGTTCCAGTAACAATTCTACACAGTAAGAGCTTTTGAATATCCAGAAAAATGTATCGACTGGAAATTAAAAATATAATTCTTAATAATTCTCGCACCACTTTCCTTTTAAATGTAAGCGAATTATCTCACGTATATAGCAAAACTTGGACAAGTGAAACAACTTTTACGGTACAATTTCTGAATAATAATAATATGAATAATTATTATTATTAATCATTAAAGGTTTAAAAGTGTATAATGTATGGCTGCTTTATTAAACAATTGCTATGACAGATCCCACAGAATCAGCACTACTTTTATGACCTATTTGAAAAGGCTTTGATGGGCTCTTTTATAATGTGTTAATGGTAACAGCCATCAGTAAGAACATAAACAACAGAAAACCCGCGGCAGCGAGGGTGAGGTAGGTTCTCAACCTTTAACCCTGATAAAAGGAAAACAAGTCCGCGTTTGTAGGCTACACAATTCAAAATGGTTTGTTTTCATGTGATAAACACAAAAACAACAACAACAACAACAAAATCACGTTCAAGTTCAAGGCAAAGAGTTTGTGTCATCACCAAAAATCTCTTTTTGCGTCTTTCTGTGCACGTGATTGTACGCGCAGGTGCTCATCTTCATCCCCAAGTCTTTTTGTGTGCAAACAAATTAAAGACTGCACACTCCCACGCAGACTCACACATTATATGCTCCACAGGGCCTAGGCTTGTGTTTATGACTTTATTAAAAGCGTCTTGTTTCATATCATGCTCTCCCAGCAAAGAACCATACACCCAATATATCACACTGTTATTGTAGGTAATTAAGTCCAAAACTTGGTGTTATACGGCGCCTGTTGTGCATAAGCAAAATTGACCATTTTAATTGCGAAGGAAATATTTGCTTGCATTTTATCTAGCGTGAATGATAGTATTACTCTTCCTAATACTGAAAGAGGGGGAGGGCCCACAGAAGATAGTACAGGCATTTATTATACTAACAGTCCCCTTTTAAAAAATGAACGGTAATGAGACACAACAGCTATTTACTTTGCTTTAATGCTGTGGCAAGTAACAAGCACGACCCCCCTCTTTCCTTGCAAATGCCCCTGCTACTGCCCAGAGCTTTTTTAAATCTTTGGACTTGTTACACTGCAAAATACAATATTGCATTAAAAATGTAAGAGATAGAAGATGAGCTCAGCCTAGTCCACCTTGTGCTGATTATCCTGCCAATCAACACAGGATGCATCAGTGGATTTGGGATCTGCTGTTGTTGCCTATCAGGCTCCTTAATAATTTTTCATCCAAATGGAGGGAAAACACCACAACATGCTCAACTATCTATCATCACTTTTAATCTAATGCTCATTCTCTGCCTCTTCCTCTGTTTTTGTGTCTTCGCTCTCATCTCAGTATTGTTCACAGCGAGCCCAATAACCTGCGTCTCTTTCTCCCGAACAGATGAGTATAGCCCGAAGGAGGAGGACTGCCATTCATCCAAATCTGTGCCTGTTCCTGCCGTTTAAACCCGAGCAGGCTCAACTAATGCCCCTGCCTCACATCTCCGCCACGCTGCTGCTTTATAGGCTTTGTTTGAGGCAGCTCCTTTATTTCCTCCTCTATCCATCTTCTTCATATTTTCACCTCATAATTCTCTCCCCATCTCTCCTCACCTTGATCGCTTTGCTCCCGTCCTCTCACCATCTACTTCTACTTCCCTTTCTCTTGTGTTTTCATTTACCTCTTTTACCTTTCACATTCCTCCTTAGCAATTGCTTTCTCCATAGTTTTTTTTCCTCCTCCTGTAAAAAAAAAAAAAAGTGGTGGTGGTGGGAACAGGGTGGGGGCTTAGATGAGAAGTCGGTGGCGTTGAGCCGAGGAGGACACACTCCACTTAGATAAATATCCCCATCGCTCTGAGCAGAGCCAGGGAGATTTATTCATCCGCCGAGCTGGCAGAAAATTGACTTGTTTCATGGGGGCAGGCTAGTGACGCATCGCCATGAGAGGCAAAGAGACAGGATGGAGGGAGGGGAAGGAGAGATGAAGAATGATAAAGAGAGGAGGCACATGGAGAGGGAGAGAAAGAAAGGAGGGAAAGAAAAGAGGGGTAAAAGGGGAGAAAGAGGAAAGCGATTTAGGGAGATGGGAGGGAGAAAAAGCGATAAAGAGAGATGAGAGAGAGCGATGTCCCTCCCCTTGTACCAGAGGATAAAGCCAGTGGGGTGGTGAAACAGTGATGAGGGAATGGTACAGCTGACATTTATATAAGAGGATATTGATGAAGCAGAGACAATAGCAGACTCAATTCACTCCTCCTCTTCCTCTTTTGCCTCCTTTATCTTGTTTACTACTTTTCACTCTTCCTCTGCTTGTCTTTTCTCCTCTGTCTCCTTCAGCTCTCTCTCTGACAAAGTGCTGTTATTGGGCACTACATCCTCATTGAGGAAGAAGGGCCACAACCTTGGGTGACTTAAGACTACAACCGCCAATGAATCACACTGATAATGTCTTATTTTCTGCCTCCCACCTCCACATACAAACTGCAGCCAGCATGCTGCAGAAAAACTACAGTGATCCTGTGCTTCATATCGCGTCCATGCTAACACAGCAAATAGAGAGGAGACGAATGCTGCCTCCCCTCGGCTTTCTGAGGAGGTGTAGGGAATGGAGGTGTGTGTGTGTGTGTGTGTGTGTGCAGGGTGGGGGTGTATTTGTATGTGCTTACTTTGTATGTGTGTTTGTGTGTGTGTCTGTAAGTGCGTATGTGTTCTGGGAGTGATGGGGCGTGGAGGATTTCTGCTTGTATCAGCACCTGGGCTGCACTGAGAGAGAGGTATACAGGGGAGAAAGATGGGGGAACTGGGAGTCTGAGCGTGTGAGTGTGTATGTGTGTATGGGAAAGAGAGAGGTGGGGGTAGCTAACAGGGAGTGGAGCAGAGTATAATTTAGTCGCACCGAAGCTCAAGGCTCATGTCAACCTTGGATAGGGACCCAGGATGATAATTTGAATTGGGAATTAAGTCACCAATCAATGGTTATACTTATGCTGAATCAGTGGTTTATTAAGAGGAGAGAACTCAATCATCTGATTGTGTGTGTGTGTGTGTGTGTGTGTATGTGTGCAGGTACATCTACATTTGAGAATTAGCACACTCCTTTTCTGTGTGATGTTTTGTGCAAGTGGATGTATGCATTGTTTGCAGATGGTATCTGACATGTATTTACTCTCATTTGGTCCTCAAACTAGACAACCATATATGATTTTCTTTGCTTGAAAAACGTTTTGTGATCACAGGTAAACAAGAACTGGTTAATTTAGCTTAGCGAGAGAGTCCTCTGTTCAGTTGGCGCATAGAAGGGTATAACCAGAATGATTTCATTCTTTGACTTACAACTTCAGTGTTAGTGTTTTTGCTATGCCCATGTTGATTTTGTTGGAGCTAGACATGACCATACTTTGAAAAATGGGTGAAGTGCTAAGTTAGCAAGCCATCTAGCCAGTTAGCAAGCTCCATCCATAAACTGGAGGAGTGCAAATACACAAATCTGCTCATTAGTAGTAACAGTGTATTAACACATTGAATTTTACTCAACAAAACTTAAGAAAAAAGTACTAGATGGTACCACACATATTGCTGCACCACACAACAAACTATGACTTTAATCAGATAATCCATTAAAAATGCTCCATAAGGCACCAGCAGCACAAACACACAGTGAAGAGGTCCAGTTTAATAACAATTTAATAACTTGAGGTCGTACAGGAGACCTGGCAGACTCCAAGTGGTTCCATCTGCTTCTGTTGAGACACTTAACCAAAGAAGCCACGTCCCTAAATCTAGTATCAAAGTGGAGTTTTTTTAACAGTCCATAGAGGCCAAAAGCATTCATTGTACCAGGTTGTAAATGCTTTTTCATACTATAAAGTTGGGCATTTTCACACTGGAGTGTATGGGGATTGAGCACCTTTTGGAACCAGTCTCAAGTGGCACCTAGAGGAACTGCTGCGTTTCTTTTTTCCACGTTAGCTTCCTTTTTCAGCTCTGGAGCCTGCCCTTTGGTGCATCCGCCTCATTTGTGGAAAAAAGTCAATTACGTTTATTTCACCTGTTGTTCCTGACACAAAACATGTCACTAGTGGATGTCTCAGGCTCTGGTTCGGTAGGGAACCCACGTGTATCGTAGATATGTCAGTCAACAGTATCTTTGATTCCCACTCATACTTCCTTCAATTACGTTGCCTCAAAGCTGAGATTGACACTGGTACACTCTAGTAGGAAGTTGCTGAATTGTTTTGATATTTAGTAAAATATATATATTTTTTTTCTAAAATTAACATGCTTTTAGGGCTATGACTGTATTGACTGTATTGACTTTCTTTCATGGTACAAAGGATAATCAACAAATGTCAAAACTATTACTGTGCAGCATTAACAGCATATTCTCAGTTTCTATGCTTACTTTCATAAACCCTCTGCCTTGTGTTAACTTCGATAACTGCGCACAACGAACACTAGTAAAGGCCAAAAGCTTTACCTGCTACAAACTGAAGTTTCACATTTTAGTATAGTTGCAGTGTTGGCAAAATGGGAAACCTCCCACTGGGAGTGTTCACATCTTACTTTAAATGTGAAGCCATAAATACTCTAAATCACATGAGTACAGTGGATATCTGGTAGAAATCAAACTAGATTAATACAAGCTAATAACATTTTAATTGATTTTACTCAGCTGTAACTGAAATTTTGCCAAGAGTTTGCTGACACGTTCAAAACCTTTTTGCCAAAAGGGAGAAATCAAAGACTCATCCAAGACTTGAAACCGGCATGAATGGTTTCTCCCACTCCGCTGCTTGTTATTAGTTTGCCATGATGTGAACATAACATTAGAGATAATTCTAAGAATGAGAATTGAGCGCACTGTTTGTGGGAAGATACACAGTACAACGAGACTCCGTGTTAAATCAGTTTGTTTTTCCACTTTTGTTTGCAATCATGAATTTTGTGAATCCAGGCTCACTGCAGCTACTGTTCATCAAGTAGAACCAAACTTACTAGAGCTATCCTCCATGTCCACAGATTTAAGCATTTCATCATCCAAACATGGGTTTGACAGACTTTGTGTCAGATGCATTAAAATGCATTGAGGGTTGATACCTAGCTGTGCTAAACTCCAATCTTAATAAAACATGGCACAATTCGAAAACACCCTGGAACAAACAACTTGTGCACTCGCTAGTTTCAAATGACCCGAGGTTTTCTTCAGGGACTGTAACTTGTGTGTAATTTCGTCATGTGAGGGTTTTCATACCTCTGGAGTCTGGGCAAAATGTGAGTGGCAGACGTGTTGGAGGGGTACCGTGACCTTCTCTCTCTGGACTGTAACTCAATCAGAGCTCAAGGCGTGACACCGTAACCCCGTGTGGCAGGAAACGGCCTGGCTGCACCACTCTGCTAATGCCTTCACTAATGGGCGTGACCGCACCGTGCTCATATCCCTCTGGAAAACAAAGCCCTCCACTGCCAGTTCCTTACGAATGAGAGATAAGCCTGTTTTTTGTGATTCGCTCCAAAATGTGTGTCCAGGATGACAAGTTCACAGGTTACCAGCTCTCAGGTTACAGATTCATTAAGGGAATTAATGACGCTTCAGTGGCAGTTGGATTAAGAGAGTATCTGCTTTCCTTGCAGGCATGCTCTCGAAAAAGTCCTTTGGAAACAATGTGTATTAACCACGATTATTTTAAATGGCCTGTAAATTGACAATGGCCACTTTAAAGAACATGAAACTGGGTGCTGATTTTTTCTCAGGCTATAAGGTGGCATTAGGTTAGGTTAGTAACACTTGTAGATGTTTAGATAAGGGAAACTAGCTAATCTGATTATGTGGAGTTCATTGCTGACTAAATGGTGGAGGCTGGCTGTGTTTCATCAGCTGCTGCAAGGAACCGCACAGCTTGTGTTGCTGTGCTTACAAACACCTGCATACCCACTGGTGTGGCCATTTGGGAGTATGAGTGTGTGTTGCAGTATTGCAAGAGTATCTCGTACCTCTTTCTGCTCTCCTTCTGCTGCTGTTGGGTTGGGAGTGTTTCATATTTTCAAGTTTAAATCAACGTTCGTTGTTAAGGAACTTTTGAACTGCCTGGTAAGAAAACATCTTCCACCTGTGAAAAGTGAATTTTCACATTAAAAAAAAAAATTATTTGGTCTTTAAATTAATCAGCAAACTCAAAGACCACAATCAGAATCAGCATACTTTATTAATCCCTTTGGAAATTATGTAAGAAGAAGAAGAAGTCACCACTCATGTGGTTCAGTAATTTCCATAATTAATATTATATTAACTATAACAATAACTAAATAATTGAACAAATTATTTTGTTCAATTATTTAATAAAAAAGTGGGTTTCCTTTTTATTAATTTGGGTTTATTAATGGGTTCCTGACTTAGGATAAATCAGAATGTTGAGTATACAGGATTGAAATTGGTAGTTAAAGCCTGGTTTTATC
>VOQK01028233.1:25696-35769 GCA_015052645.1 Benitochromis conjunctus
TCTGTCCACACATTAATGGGTCAGCTTAGAGCGGATGCTGTGATTCCTCGCTCTATAACTGGGGCGTTGTACGGGAGAAAAAGTGCAGGCATGTTCGTTTACTTTATGATATGCTGCAGATGTTACATAAATGTAGGTGAGTAAAAATAGTACATTTGCTGAGGGATATCCCCAAGTTATGTGTTTCAGAGTACGCGTGGCCCCGCGTATCTGAGGTTTATATTGTTAAAGGATGTGACACGCATTAACAGTCTCGCACTAATGGGTAAGAATGCCTGTAATAAAATTCACGCGCAGCTTGCTGTTGGCTCGTCCTTTACGGCCCTTTACTCTAAAACCGAGAAAGAAAGTAGAACAAGAAGACCTCATTGACCTTCTCGGCGCTGGCAGACACTTCATATTTCGACAACCAACCACTAAAAAGTATTTCAGCTCTACGATGCTACCTGAGTGTTTTCCTCCCACACAGAGTTAAAAATGCACACCACTAAATGACCTCTTTCTTTTTGCTCAGTTGGTGGAACTGAGCGGGGTTGCAGATTTACTTGCAAATTTGTTTTTCTATCCATATAAATATGCATGTCTTTGCTGTAAATAATATTTGTTGCAGCCACCAAAACAAATTCACAGCACTCTGAAAATTCAATCCTAATGAGCGACTGCGGCTCTGCACCCCGGGTTCTGTGCCGCTGCATGTTTGCTGCTGTAAGTCGTGTCCGGGTCCGAGCACGTTACTTAGCAAACTGCTGCAATCGCCTCAGTAGACCACCCAGACAACCTCTTCCTCTGTGTACGACTTCCCTGAAGAAAAGCCTCTGAGCGCAGGGATTGAGTCCGCAGAGGTTTCCATCAGATGGTGTATAGCATCCCGCAGTCTCTCACGGTAGGGCTTTGGTAGAAGTTCAGCACACATGAGACACCATCATTTGAAAAACATCTGTCACTCTGACAAATAATAAGTGCACAGGGCCTCCAGGGAAAAGGGAAGTGCAAGCTCCATATTTTATTTCTTTTTGTATAGCACTGCGACTGACTGCTGTTTTTGTGTGCGGTGAACTGTACTTTATATCTAATGCAATGCATGCTCACACTGACAATTGACATTTTAAGGGCATTACCCTTGACAAGGCGACCTGGACAAATGAAAGAAAAAGGCAGAATGATTTATCGGAGGGGGGGGCTGCTGAAATATTTTGACTTACCTTTTTTTCCGTGCTGTTTGAAATGAATAGTGAAGACATATACCGCACCCCTGCTCCCGGCTGTGTGAGCTGTCTGCAGAATAGCCTGATGACCTAAGATCAGGTAGGGCTATATCTCCCCAGGGTGCTTGCAAAGCCAAGACAGCACTGCACTGCTCTCCTTTTCTAATTCTGCCAGTTCCTCCTGGCTTAATTGAGAATTTGAACAAACAAATTAATCATTGCAGCCCATAAAAATGACAGGATTCATGCAGTAGCATTCTTCATTCTCTCTAATTTGTTGTGCGTTGTCGTTCCCCCGCCCCTGTTCCTGTGCCTTTTCTCAAGCCCCCACAGCATTTTTTGTGCTGAATCTGCTAGTTTACCCCCTTATGAAAATTACAAATACTTGTCAAGGTTAACGAGTTAATATTCTCATTCAATATTTATTTTATGGGCGAAAGCGAGCGTCTCCCTTCAGCGCGTCCTCTTCCAGAGCGAGGATGGGTTTGTTAATCAAAATGACAAGGACAGTGTCCTTTTGATAATCCCCTGAATCATCGGGAATAAAAAATGAACTTTATTAATCAGCGGCCTCTGATTAATTGTTATGAAGTGTTGCTCATCCATTTCCCCTGCATTTCCGTAATTTTCACAGAAGCCTAACAATCTCCCCGATGATTTGAAGCCTTTTGAGCTGGCGATGCATTCAGCAGCACAGCAATAAATAGCTGGGCAGCGCACTCTTCTTCCTGGATGAGCTTCTTTTACAAAAACACAATGCTTATTCTCCCTCTTTGCTTACAGCATTACTTTTTTTTTTTTTTAATATAACTTCTGAGTTTGCATTTTTTAAAACAGCATTTTCCCAAAACGTCAATACTGACACTAACATCAGTTTAGTAGCAGCCATCAGTCTTCCTTTATGTTTATATCCCACATCAATACTGCACTTTCTGCCCACTTAATCCTTGAATGTGAGACACAAATGTAATATCCATTCCTCTCCAGATGGATCCAACAGTACAGTTCCAGCAAGCTAATAGTGTAAAGCAAGACTTAAGACAAAATCAAATATAAATAAGCAGTTAGTAAATGAAATCATGTTACACATTATCTACAAATTAACAACTCAGACACAGCGGACCTCCCCACAGCAGAACACGATAGCCGAGTTTTCTTTCATCTTAAGAAAGTAGGACAATTAATGCTGCATATATTGATGATGTTTATGATTAATATATAACCCTGAATGTCGTTTTCACTGTGAATGGCGCAAGGTTGGGATTCTGATGTAATTTACATGAGCGAGCGAGACGCGGGGCGCTCATTTTCTCTGAAGTGATGTCCATGAAACAGAATGTACAAAGGATGGGAAAGTTTCATATCAGAAGGGCGTCTCTCTTTTATTTGGCGTCTCCTCTGGCATACAACAAAAGGTGGGGAAGGGTGGGAGTGAAGCGACGAAGAGAGCGATATTTCATCTCACGCCCATTAATCAGCATCCTTCTTTGACTGTATTTACCTAGAAGTTATTATTTTCACATTTAACTCTATATTTAAAAGTCCCGTGTACGGAAATGATACATTTAACAAGTGCACGCTATGAATTTCAGCCTCTTCAAGAGATTTAAGGGGGTTGGGTGGCTCACATGCAATTAATTGTGGAGGTGTTTTATCCATCAGAATGAATAATTTAAAGGGAGTGTTAATAGGTATCCCAGACTTGGCCAAAGGAGCGGAGACAAAGTGTTGTTGAAAGACGTTTCATTACTTTCCCTCTGATGCTGCTCTTCATTTGTTCTCCCGTGTCTTTTTTGGGTCAGTCTAGTCGCGATCAATGACGGCAACAAAGAAATATTAATAAATAATTATTTGCATTATAATAATAATAAAAAGGGGAGAGTTACATCAAAAGGAAATTTAAGTTATCCGCTGTGCGTGACGGCTGGATTTGATTCATTTCGAAACTCGATTAGAATTTTGACACCGAGCCATAATCATTGTAGCATAAAGCCAGAAGTTAAACTTTGCCCATAAATAAAAGCTAGTCTGGTTCTTAGCACATGGGAACAAAATCTGAGCAAGACCTTTCCCCCAGCTGAGTTACCTTTGAGAAATCTGCTTTATACAACATAAATTGTTCAGAGGGAGGAACATTAAAGCCACAATCCATCTTTTCTTCCCCCCGTATAAATGTTAAGTATATTCTCATAAATAAACGCTTTGATTAATAGATTAAAAATAACCTCATCATACATGTTTCCCTGCTCTTTTACCCAGAAATACTGATGTCGACTAACCTTTAACAAGAGTCAAAATTAAACAATCATACATTCTGTCTTATTGATAATAGATTGGATCGTTGGGTGCCAAAAAGTACACTCCAGTTGAAGACTCAAGAATGCACTTACTAACAAATTTATCACATTCACTGATAAAGATTATCTCGTGGCAAATTTCCATAGACTCTTAACACATAAAACCCACATTTCCCCTTGAAGGAAGCATTAAGTTGATGATGTTGGAGACTTGAACTCAGCACAGCTTTGACTGATTCCTCCAGTGTGTGTGTGTGTGTGTGTGTGTGTGCGTGCGTGCACATGCATCTCCTCTTGTGGGAAACAATGGGAACTTCACTGACTCCCACATGCACAGAGGGATGACTTCAGAAAGAAGTCATCTCTGTCACATGCAATAAAAGGAAGTCCACATGCGAATAGTTCCCCATCCTTCACGCTTTGTTTACACCCAACCCACAACATAAATTAGCTATGGTGACTACTCTCTTTTCAACACCTGTCCAACACGGGGACATTTGGGTGGGAAAACAAGGCGAGCGCTAAGGATGTGTTGCTAGCCAGGTTTCCCAAAATTCAAACAGTAAATTCAGATGAGATATTGTAAAATTAATTTTCTGACGCTATCCTTTTCCCCTCAGTAAAACGAGTCTGTTAATTTTTCACAAAAGGATTCACAAATACACGAGTCCTTTTGTACAGTTTCCTCAGATGGAGATCTATGGCGTTGTGAACAAAAGACACTCCTTCAATGACAAGTGCCAAGTACATCAGCCAGGCCTTCTTTTCAAGTAATTCCAACCCCGGCTATTCAGGGTTTGCCCTGTGGCGAGACCGAGCACTTCGTTCTCCAGAAATAGCCATAGCTCATCTTTCACAAGGACTCAGGTCGTCTTATCACGGGGAGAGAGGTTCATTTGAATTTCTGTCTCTTCAATACGCCTGGCAATCATGATGCCCGCTTAATATTGAAGTTTGGGGAGTGCTTGGTGTTGTTCTCCCCCAGGCTCAGTGGCAGGCACAAAGAACTTGTAAGTTGCCATCAAATATCTTATCGCATGACTTTTATCTGCCAGCAATGGCAGACAGTCTCACCTCAGCAGATTTCCACCTTGTAGAAATCATGAGCCCCCAAATGTGTTTTCTCTCTTCTACCCTGATAGCATTCAATATGGTCTGGCTTTATGAACAAATATAATTCTGAATGGTTATTCTCATGGACTGGGGGCTAAAAGCAAAATGATTTTTTACCGCCGGCAAAAGACAAAGACTTGGTTTATTTAGCTGGATTTATATTTATTTGTTGTCCGCCACCTCTTCTGAAATCTGAATTTCCTTTTGTTCCCTCTTAGCAGCGGAACAGCAAAATTGGCTTACCACATCTAATTAACACCCAAACCCACCTTGACAACTTTTGCATGACACTCACTCAGCTAAAATCTTTTTAGAATAACAAAAAAAAAAAAAATTCCTCACTTCAACTGAAAAGAGAGGCGTTTTTCTTGATAAATTTAAGATAAAAGACGTGGCAGTCATTTTCTCCCATGACATATTTGTTCTTTAACAACAAATCAATGGCTGTGAAAGCTTGGCACCTGAATACAGAACAATGGGGAGATGAAGCGAAGATTGTCTTCATTAGGCACATTAATATTCATAGAAAGTAGAAAATCTGACACCACGGAGGACTTGGTAACCTTTTCTCATATTAGATTTTTTTTTTCAACTTCTTAACACAATTAAAGTCCAGCAATGACTTAATTAATGCGGCTTTCTGTCAGGCGCTTTAAAGAACTGTCAATTTGGCCTGGGTCTGCCTGTCAGCAGGGAAGAAAGACAGTCATCCCACTCTTACAGGAGACAGTCGGAATCACAGTGCCGGATAAAGTCACATTCTTAGACACCTTGCCAAATTGATTCTTTTAAGGGTTTTCTTGCAGATTACCATTTCTTCCCTCCTGTCTCTTTTTCCGCACGGGTGTCAAATCTGAGAGAAAATCTAAATTCAGTTTTAGGTTCTGGCTATTACCATCTCCTCCTATTGTGCTCATTGTTGCTGATACCCTGTTAAATTATGATTTGAATAAAATATTTTCTTGCGCAAGATGGTGTCCTCAGAGCTCTGAATCAATTACTGAGATACTGGCAACAATACGGTGCCGGTCAGAGCAGGCTGCCCTCGCGGTAGCGGAAGTTATTGAATCAACAACTTCAGCTCGGTTATTAGTTTGCAGGAAGTTACTGCGCATTTTTCTTCTTGTTACACGTTTTTACGACGTGCCCTTTTTGACAAATGGTATAAGTAATAAGTCATTTCGATTGTGCCGTGAGTTTCTTGGTAAATCAGCCTTTGCAGAGAGGGCCGAGGCTGCGAGGGACGAGGCAGGTGCATTTCCTTTAGAACCGCAACTGTCTTCAAGTGGAAGCCACAGGCTGTCCAAACAACATGACACTGCAAAAGGCGACTGATAATGACTAATTCTCCTCTTCCCTGGGTTTTGATCAAAAATAGCTCCTCTCTCTCTCTCTCGCCAGTGAGCAAAATTGACGTAATGGCCCTTACTTTAGACTCTGGCACAGCTGCAGGATTTGTTATCACTTTGACTGAGATCAGTCTCACTTTTTAATAAGTCAGCTGAGATTTTCGTGAAGTAATGAATCACGTGCACATGTAGTTTGAGTACAGCCAAATTCAGAAATGAACAGTGTTGGCTTTTTGGGAATTCCAGTTTTCCTAAACTCCTCCTTCTCCTTACTGGATGTAATTTTGAATGCTGTGAATTTGCTACTGAAAGAGAAATGCAGTCAAAATCAGATTATAACATTGTTTTTTTTATCTATCCACTCGGTGTGACCGGGGGAATTCATACACTGCCATTCTCTGTATTAATGAACCAATACCTGTGATCATTCTGCAGGAGGTGTAACTGGCTTGGCAGGTGTGCTGCCACTGGGAAACAGATTAAAATAGTCAGGGTTCCTTTCAAGACTTGTACAGAAAACAATGGAGGCTTCACAAGGTAATCATGCCATTATATGAGACAGAGGGACTAATTGGAATTATACTAGAACAGGCAGGGAGCTCATTAAAACCTTGAGCACTACCTCATGATAAACAGTCACTTTAAGGGCTGGCACTAATATGATGAGGCAAAGTCTTTATTTCTCACTTTCCAATGAACACATCTGATGTTTAAGCTCCTTATACTCACTCAGCAGGTATCATGTGGAATGTAAGACTCCTTAATTGCCACTGGAAATTAGTAGCACAGTTATATAGAGCGCTTTGTTGTCATGCAGAAACACTGATGATTGTGTACTGTCTCTTAAGATCTGCATCATTTCGAATTCCAGTATATCACATTTCATGTTGAGATTTCATATACTGTCGCCTGCTTTTGCACGTGTCCAGTCGGTGTTACAAATTCAGCTGCGTGTTAAAACATTAATTGTTCAACTTTGCTCATTACAGCCATATAAAGCCTCACCAATACAATTCCATAATAGCACAGTGAGCTTGTTATGGACTCTGACAACCCGTGATTAAAATCAGACTCATTTTGCTTGATGAGAAATTGGCTTTACCCAAAATAACTTTATATCCCTGTGCTTTCCAACCACAGTTCATTAGCTCCATCTTGCTCAGGCAGGATTCTTTGTACCATTTTGACTGTATTCAAATCTCTTTAATGCCATCTCATGTTTAAAGACTGGCCATAAATCCCATATCAGTTCTTAATGACCACTGCTGGCCAGCCGGTAATATGTCATTGTTCGCAGGCGATCACCCAGCGGGGAATAGACCATGCCAGTCTTTGTAATTGCACACCCAGAAAGATTTATACTGCCATTATGCACCCCCATAAGAAATAATTCAAACATATCATTGAAAAAAACAGCCTGCACATTGCTGATCCCCAAATCTCCACTCAGCATCCAGAGAGTATAATATCCTACCGCCTCTCTGTTAACATTGCTTTACTGTCTTCTAGTAAAGATGTCTTCAACGCTCATATTCCATATGTCTGTTTATTAGCAGTGCAGTTTCTTCCTCTGGAGGTTACTAGGGAAGAACATGCAAACACTGTACAGGAAATACAAGGTGTCATATAACTGCCACACCACTACAGTGGCTAAGTGGCTGGAATATTCCTCGTGCAGTATGCATCCTAAACAAACTCCTCCATGTACACTGCTGCCTGCAATCCTTGGTTGGCTCTGAGATGTGGTGATTGAAGATGCAGTTAGCTGAACTCCCCAAGTGTGCCGCCACAGCTTTGTTGTGCTGCCTGTCCTGGTTTCTCCTGAGAGGGGAGGCAGGTGTGGGCTGACGCAGGTTTGATCACCTTGGTGAATGTGGACCTAAGTGGCTTCACCGAGTCTGCAGGGAGGACAACAGCAGCTAGGTGCAGAAGGACGAGTGTTTGACTTGGGCTAATGAATTGCCTGGTTGAACAGAATTACATCATGCTTGTTTTCTTTAAAAGGATTTGACAGGTACTCAAATATGCTGGCTGACGTTATAATTTAAGCTGCGACACACTGCATGAGGGAACAGAAAGAAAACGTTACTGTAGATTGATCAAATGTTACGGTCCTGGATATGCAGGATGTTTATTCATGAACAGCTGATATAAGAGATGCACGGTATTTGATAATATTTATGTTTTTAGAAGGAAGAAAAACTGCAACTACTAACCCCAGAACGGCAGTGCACTTTGCTTGTTCTCTTTGTCCTTGGTTTGAGGGCCAGAGAAGTAGCGGGGGAAGTTGAAGTGCCCTGCTGAAGTCAGCCATCAAAAGCAGGCCAGTCATACAGACTCCTGTTTCAGAGTCTACTGAGACTGCTCCCAGGGACTCTTTGTTCCTTTTCAACCAGGCTGCTGCTGTCTCCGCGCTCAGGGGGCTCACTCACCAGTGACAGCCGCAGTCAGATCATACCCCCACAATCAAATACAGTTTTATTAGATCTGTCTTGCAGAGCGGCACTCCACTGCAAAAACATGTTTTGTTCTCTTTAACCTATTCCACCGGGGACACAAACCAACAGTGACACTGTCATTTGTGAGCAATGCAGTATGACTCCCTTGTGGTACAAATGTCAGATTATACCGTGCAGTACTAGTTATCCTCCCTAAATATAGCCTCTCTGGTATCATAGCCTGTCGCAAGAAATTCATGGCTTCACACACATGGCCTTTAGTGGAGCCCCAGACACTGTCACAAACCTTAAGAAGTCGCCAGGATGAGACTAATTGTAAATTCATATCTGTCTGCAAACTCTCCTTGTAATTCTGAGAAGAGAGGCACCTGCCCCCAGCTTGATCCTGGCTCGTAATGTGTGATGTGCACTTTTCAGTCCCCGTAGATATTAAATTGATTTGCACATGGAGTTGTCATCTCTTATTAAGCTGGCATTTAAGCAGTGTACAAGATTTAGAAAGGCATATGTGTCTGGAGGTATGGCTAGCCACGAGATGGTTTTAATACTGGTCACTCACACAGTTAGACTACTTCTAGAGGTTTAAATGGGCAGGGTTAAAGCGTCCTTAATCCCATTTTCTTGATCGCTTATTTTACTTTGAGTGATTCCTACAGTATGTTAAAGCAATATTTCGATGTATGTTGCAATGTTTTTGCGTAATAACGCAAGAAGTTCCTGATTTTCCTTTAGTACTCTTTCTGTCGGTTTGAGGTGGATGTGACTCATTTGGAAAAACATGACTTCTGGTGTTTCTAAAACAGACGCTGAATTTGCCATACAAACATGTACTGTCATGTGTGTTTGAGTTCCTCCATTGACCTCTTATCATGTTACTAATAGAGACTCTGATCTCTGTGATATCAAGAGGCTGTAAAAGTAACTCAGTTAACACAAATGTAAACAGACAAACCAGGATTATGTCACAGAAGAAGCATCAGGATGATTATATGACAACCACAACATTGCGTCGTTGCGCTGCAGGGACACTACTAGCACATTAGTCAAAATTTGTGGTGAAATTCACATTTTAGCTGTTTATTTTGAATGACAAGCACACTTCATTTTATTTTGATCTAATCAGCGTGTCTCTGTATAGGATGAATGAACGCATTAAAAATGAGCTTTGGTAAATTTTATAGTGTAGCTCTACAGGGGGCAGAGCACTGGTTAGCATCATCGCCTCACAGTACGAATGTCCTGGGTTCAAATCCAAACTTGGGTCTCTGTGTGGAGTTTGCATGTTCTTCCCACGTCTGCATGCAAACTGATATCTCACGTCAAAGCGTGTAACGTGTCCATTTCACGCTTTGCCTCTCCAAAGTGTGAAATGGACACGCATATACAAGTTACATTACCAGCAGGGGGAGATAATATATTTAAAGCCAAGAAGTCGCTAGTGACCAAGGAAGGTATGAAGCACATTCCTGGGTCCCTCTATGCCAGAAACCATTAAGCTAGGTGGCTAATATGCATTTACATGTAAATGTGTAAACAATGTCTGTTTAAACACTTTCCTGTCATTATTTTCATGTTGGCTTGAAATAAAATATTTCCCTCTGCTGGTACTGCAGGTTACTGCAACTTCTGCATTTTGCTTTGCTTCTCCAA